>JACXGM010015644.1:0-21122 GCA_016801145.1 Umbra pygmaea | reverse complement strand
TGTTAGATATTGAATTAGTCAGGCCCTTTATTCTCACCTGTCCCTTACTGTTAGATATTGAATTAGTCAGGCCCTCTATTCTCACCTGTCCCTTACTGTTAGTTATTTAATTAGAGTCAGTCCCTCTATTCTGACCTGTACCTCACTGTTTCTTGGTGCTCATTTGGCCACACTCCAGTCCTCTGGTTTTTGCTTATATGATTTTCCCTTCTGATAAAAGTACCCATGATGCACGGTGGTACACCAGCGTCTGCAGCCTCCACATCTGCCACAAGCGTTTCTTTTGCAAACGCCTCAGCCAATCAGGTTTGCTCCTCTATTGCTCTCTCTCGCGCTCTGTCGATTTGGATATCACTCTCTCACACTACTTTAGCTATCTCTTCCCTAATTCTCTCTATTTATCTCTATAAATACCTCTGTCCTTCTTATCTGTCCTTCCCTCTGCCTGTGTCTTTGTGTCCCTCTGTATGTGTCTCTGTCTACCTATCTGTCTCTGCCTCAATGTACCCATGAAGAGTGGGTAGAGGCTTCTCTGTGTCCTAGGAATGGGATAGGATGTGAGGATAGGACTCTCTTGTTGGCCTACACTGGTTTTTGAGTATTCAGTGATAACTTTTTAGAACAATAGAATGTTAATGATCGAGTTTTAATGTTGTTATCAAACAAGTTATAATGTGATAAACTAGACATTTACTATATATTATTATTATGTGTGACATTATTTTAACCTTGATTTTTGTCCTTTCTCATTTTGAGGACTCTTCCTTATCAAAGTTGACTACCAACGAATACATGCAATTGGTATGTATGTGTCATTTTTTTGTAAAGCGTTTTGCACAGTAGTTGCAGCAGTTGCTATTTATAACTAAGTTGTTATTTAGTTAAGGCTAACTGTAGTTCATTTAAGTAGTGTCTTATCACTACCTTTAAAACATTTATTTTGTGAGGGCTCAAGGTCAACAAGCTGTAAAAAAATAGTTTGCATGGGGAGACACCTCAATAGACACACACACTCACACACACACACACACACACTCACACAGAACATTTCTCCACCTTCCCTGGGACAACCGTTCAAAACGATGTTCAGACATTTAGCAGTTGTCAGTGATCCTATAAAATGCTTTATATACACAACGCAGTAAACACATTGTGTGTCATCTTCATTGCCTTTCCTGTAATCAACTTAGAAATGGGGTTACAACGGCTGAATTGAGGCCTCGTGATGTCCGATGGTATGAATGAATGTAAGATGTGTCGTTTGATTTCTCTGCTCTCTCTGTCCCCAGATTCCAATCATTTCTGCCGATCATCTGAGTAGTCACAAGTATCTGACCCAAATGTAGTTCCAGTCAAAACAGTAAGTTTCTTTATCCGGTTTCTTAGTGTTTACCTTCAAGCTCCACCAAGATAATTGAACGAATTTAAAACATATAATAAACCTGTATTATCAATTGGCAATTTACATTTCATGACTTTTGAATGAAGGATACGTAGATGGATTGGATTCTTGAGGAATATAACTTAATTGCCTAAAGCACTTAGTTTAAATGTTGTGCCCCATCATTGAAATGTGACATTAAATGCTATGTATAATGCAGTATAAAGCAAGATTGACATGTAGTTGTTTCATGTTATTTAAACACATATTTGAGTGGTCCTTATTAATAGTAGGAACAAAAACTACCACAGCATTAAAGATATAGTTTAAACTGTTATCTTAAGTAGTTGGTCCTTATGTCCAAAGCTGTCATCATTTGAGAGTGATTTTATTTCTCCAACTCCAACCCTCATTTTTTTACAAAATCAATGACGGAAGGGTACAGTTTGCGATAACATTAAATGCAGATTTCTGCTTTGGACAATTTTCAGTGAAGAAAAATATGATCCAAAACCTGGAATTATCCTGTAATTCCTCGCCTCTTGTTTTGCAGATCATAAGAATGTGTGCTGGTGTCGTCCAAGCCTAAAGAGTTCCGCCTTTATGTATATAACATTCAGAATGTAAAGCGATGGACAGGAGGAGCATAGGTCATCATATCTCAATTGCTCTGGAATGTTGGTCCTTTCATGCATGCAAACATCAGTGTGCCTTGTCAGTGACACACACTCATACACTTACTTGTCCTCCAAGTCAACTTCCAGCTGAGAAGAGGAGTGTTTGTTAGTCTGTTCGACTATAAGGACAGACACACGCTGAGTACATTCACAGTACACCTCTGTATTCAAACACAAAAACCATGGCACTCAAATTCATTTTCTTATTTTGGCTCACACATGAGATTGATACCGAGGTTCTGGGGCGTCTAACATAAACAGCACCATGTTGGTACATCAATATACAAAGACAGATTGTTTTTATTCGATTATGTTTGGTTTTAAAATTAATAGATTTTTTTCCATGGTTTACAAAAAATTACAATTGTGCATGTTGAATTTAAATTTTTAACAGTAAGGCACAAGACATTTTACATAGAATATTTAGGCGTAATATCAGAGCATGTACAGTATTCTGTTTTAATAAGGCTTCTAGTAAAACTAGATGATGAAATGAGGGTCAGGGACATATGAATGTTCTGGGTAAGAAACACCTGTGTACTTTAAAAGCACAGCCATATTAGCTTTAACAACCTAATTAATGTGTGCCATAAAGGCCATACAGTACATCCCAAAACCGGAGTGTTATTTCAGCAGTGTTATTCTGTTTACATACAATATGTTTTGTATGGCAATTTTTTTTAACGTAATTTCTCCATTTTGTTGTTTTTTACATTGTGCCATTTCATTTGTTGATATTAGGAATGGGGTTCTCTCCAGCCTTCTAGATCTAAGTCTTCGATCTGTTTTGCTAAAACAAAAAAACAGAGGTGCCTTCTCTCTTTTTAACGATCTGTTCTAGTTTCGTTCTGCTGTTTTGGTTTTATAGTATTTATCAGTTGGGGTGACCTGTGACTCAATCTAGAGCTCATAGTGATTGGAGAGTTGGAAGTGCAGAGACTCTAGAGCCTGTTGAAGTCGCGTGATGTACTTGCTCTCCATGTATCTCCTTTTCCTTGTCCCAAACCTTAAAGGTAAATGGACTCTAAAACGGTCTGCAAAGAAACGCTGTCGAACTGCGTGTTGAAAAATTACAGTCAGATACAAATTAGGTCATAAGATTTGAGTGTGTTTGGGCTCCCATTTAAACCCTGTGTGGGGGAATATACCGTCAATTCAGGTAATACAAAAAACGACAGTGATTTATTATGATTTCATTCAACACAAAGTATCACAATTTTTATATGACATCATCTGAGTCAAGACACCAAAGCACAGTCCTATAAAGCATGAAGGGTTAACAAAGTGTAAGGCTAAATACTGAAGAGTTCAACATAGAATTGGGGGAGCAGAGATTTCATTTCAGAACCCTTGTTTTTTTGTCTTTATGTTCTGTTATTTTGTTTGAAATTGTAGTTTAACTGTTTTGCCTAAGGTGTAACATGCTTAACTGATTGTAATGTACCTCTATTGAAGCGTCAGGTTAAAGGACTGGGTTCCAACCGATTCAAATGTACATTCAATCACAATACAGGCAATGAACACCAATTATAGTTTATAGTCCGTACACATACATACACCTTGTTTTTCGTCTCTTTTTTCTTAAATAATAATTTACCTACTTAAATTTAATTGATCTTGTGTTATGTATTACTTAAGGATTTGAGTATTTTAGTTTGTAGATTTCTGCCTTATTATATTCTACTTGACAATATTGTTATAGCCATTGTAGATTTGAGGTAGTATGACATTCATAACTTTTCAAACCATACTCATTATTAATAATAATGTGTGGAGTCTGATTAAGTATTCACGTCATTCATGTATCTCTGGAGATCTCTTTTTTGTTGAAGAGGTTCATTATCAATAAATGTTGTTGATCCAAGATCTTTTGATATTGATACAAGGAATTACATCAGTTGGATGTGTTGGTGAGACATCAAATCTGAACTAGCTGAGTTCTTTCCTTGTAACAAGATGAGATCTTCTTTGAAAATATATTGTGTAGAACTATAGATTGTTCATGTTTAGAGATTTTTTTTCTTTTCTACTGTATCCATTTAAAAAAATATATATTGTTTTAATATTTCTTAAGATTGCCCTGAATTTCAGGCCAAAATGAACCGTGAGATTGATAGGTCTGAAGTTGGATGAAAGTAAGTTAGGAGGTGAGTTAGTGGACTTTGCCAAATGGGGAAGGTTGGTAATGCTGCAGATGAATGAGCTTTAACCTAAGGGACGATGGTTGACTTTTTGCACTTCTGTATATAGTCAATGAACAGAGAAAAAAATTGTATCATATTGAGATATTATTTTGAATAAAAAAATCTATAATTATAAGGAATTTTGTTAGGTTAATTTAAAAAATTTAAACTAAAAGACCAGCTAAACAAATTTGCTTGCATAAAGAAAATCAATTGTGCCAGTTTCGCGGCCAATGCATTCAAAAAAGCTATGCGTTTTTGGCTTATTTTGTCAGCGGCTAGTAGTTTGCCAGGAAATTCTAAAGGGGAGCAAAGCCCCTGCATTTACTCCCACACACTCTCCTTTGTAGTAGAGGACATAAAGAAATGTCATATATTATCTACATTTCTTGGACCAGACCATTCATGCCTAGGCCTACGGTACAATAAGTACGATGGAAACGCCTATTTGAAACCATTTTATATTTTTGTTTTATTTGACTGCATGTAAAAATAACACAAATGTAAACTGTCTATATATAGGTAGATAAGAAAAGTTCATATTTTCAGTTGACAAAAATAACATTCACATTTGGGGAGAAATGGAAAACAAGACTTCAGACAAGTCAAGTAACACTTGTGAAATAACATTTTTATCAAGAAACGTCATGAGATCTAAAAATAAAGTGTAACTTTAACACAAAATCACACCACAGGTATTCTCTCATCACCGTAAGATCAAGTCTCACAGGTCACTGCTTACGCTGGAGAACAACTGTGCACTCAGCAGGCGAAGGCTTACACTATACCAAATGCAACAGTTGAATAATATTTTCAAATGAATGTAACCATCTTCAGTCAAGGACAACCTATTTCTGACTCGAGGTCGCTGTCTAAGTGCTATGGAACCAAAGAGTCTCTTTCTCCAAACCAACCAGTGTTGCCCTGGCAGATTTCACTGTCTCTCGGCCTATACTGAGGTCTCTCTTCCCTGCTGGGAGCACACATGCTTGACTGCTTATTACATGTAAGTGAATGCTTACATTTTTTGCTTATAGTTGCTACAGAATAATGTACTACCTTGTCTTTAAATTTGTTCATGCACATTTTATTGTTGCCATAATTGACTCTTGCTGTTATGAATTATATATAAAAAAAAGAATAAAATGAAATCTGATTTGCTCATGGTGTGGTTTTCCTGTTTGCATGTTTAACTTTGCAGATTAAATGTTACTAGATGAGTATGCATGCGATACAGACTTCACCTGAAAACACTGCAGATTTATTTTTTAGCTTTACTATAATGCCATCTAGTGGACAAAACTGTCTCTGTACAAATTAAACTAGTGAAATTAAACCGGAATCTACACTCACCTAAAGGATTATTAGGAACACCTGTTCAATTTCTCCTTAATGCAATGATCTACTCAACCAATCACATGGCAGTTGTTTTAATGCATTTAGGGGTGTGGTCCTGGTCCAGATAATCTCCTGAACTCCAAACTGAATGTCAGAATGGGAAAGAAAGGTGATTTAAGCAATTTTGAGCGTGGCATGGTTGTTGGTGCCAGACGGGCCGGTCTGAGTATTTCACAATCAGTTACTGGGATTTTCACGCACAACCATCTCTAGGGTTTACAAAGAATGCGAAAATGCCTTATTGATGCTAGAGGTCAGAGGATAATTTGCCAACTGCTTCAAGCTGATAGAAGGGAAACTTTGACTGAAATAACAACTCGTTACAACCGAGGTATGCAGCAAAGCATTTGTGAAGCCACAACACGGACATCCTTGAGGCGGATGGGCTACAACAGCAGAAGACCCCACCGGGTACCACTCATCTCCACTACAAATAGGAAAAAGAGGCTACAATTTGCAAGACAAATTGGACAGTTGAAGACTGGAAAAATGTTGCCTGGTCTGATGAGTCTCGATTTCTTTTGAGACATTCAGATGGTAGAGTCAGAATTTGGCTTAAACAGAATGAGAACATGGATCCATCATGCATTGTTACCACTGTGCAGGCTGGTGGTGGTGTAATGGTTTGGGGGATGTTTTCTTGACACACTTTAGGCCCCTTAGTGCCAATTGGGCATTGTTTAAATGTCACGGCCTACCTGAGCGTTGTTTCTGACCATGTCCATCCCTTTATGGCCACCATGTACCCATCCTCTGATGGCTACTTCCAGCAGGATAATGCACCATGTCACAAAGCCACATTTCCACCATGTCACAAAGCCAAATTTCTAATTGGTTTCTTGAACATGACAATGAGTTCACTGTACTAAAATGGCCCCCACAGTCACCAGATCTCAACCCAATAGAGCATCTTTGGGATGTGGTGGAATGGGAGCTTCGTGCCCTGGATGTGCATCCCACAAATCTCCATCAACTGCAAGATGCTATCTTATCAATATGGGCCAACATTTCTAAAGAATGCTTTCAGCACCTTGTTGAATCAATGCCATGTAGAATTAAGGCAGTTCTGAAGGCGAAAGTGGGTCAAACACAGTATTAGTTTGGTCTTCCTAATAATCCTTTAGGTGAGTGTATATTACTTGACGCATCCCACACTAATCAGATGGTATATTTGTTGAATCAGCTGTGCTTGTGTTGGGCTGGAGCAAAAATATACCCAATAATGTTCTTAAATAGTTGCATACCAGCACTGGAGAGCAAAATAGAACACCCGATTGTCATCACCAGTTTGCCCTGGGGCATTTGGAACATGTCCCAATGGATTCTACACAGATGACTGACATTTACTAGATCAGAGATAATGAAAAGACACTCACCTTTCAATGGATATCGAAGTTTTCTGTTTCAGTGCTTCTGTATAGATGCAGTCTAGGACTTAAACAATTAGTTAAGTATTAATTGAAAACAGAGCTGGATGTTTATACATAATATATGAGTTGAAACACTATCATATGTCAGTTAGCCATAAAATTGCAAGTTTTGTGTGGGGCACAAATTAGCACATACTAGATGAATACACACGTTTTTACAACAAACAGTGACACTTACAACCAGTGGCCAGAAATCAAGTTTTATAAGTAACAAATCCATAATGAAAAGTGGGTGTTTCAGTCATATTGGATAGAATAACATATTGTAAAAATTCAATTATATTTGCAAAGGCAGAGTGGGATCAGAAATAGGCTAGTGGTTTCAAAGCATAGCCCAAGCTATTTTATGATATATAATTAGTTTTAAAGGTAGCATATGCCTAATGAAAATGGATTGTTTCAGTCATATATTTCTATAGAAATACATATCACAGTAAACAACATATTTACAAAAGGCAGCTGGGATCTGAAAAAGGCCCTGCATTTACCTGAGCACCAAGAACAGCAGATTTTTCCCTATTGAGGCCCAAACAACAGCATTTTATTTGATATTTTTTTATTAATTCCGTTATTATTATATATTAGTTTTTTTATAATAAGTAAGGCAGATTGGGCAAAATGGAGCTTAAAGTCCTTAAAATTAATAATTGCCAGATAGTATCCATGTCTCTTTTGTGTTGATATTATGTGCAATATGAGTAGAACAGAATCTTGAAATCAGTCTAGAGTAGACTGGTTAAATTCATGTGAAATATTTCAGTTTTTAAGTCCGTTTCCAAGTACAGTAAACAGCATCTGCTGTAATGGTTACATGTTCTGACCTGTCTGGAAATTCCACGTAATTTTAATGTGCAACAATCTTGTCATTCTTATTGTGGACACCCAGCCGCCAATGGCCTATTTAATACATTCAGTATCCAATTAAGACGTATCCCAGGCTAATAAACAAGCAGGAGCTTGTTTTCAGTCTCCATTATATAATATATGTATCTTGGAAGACGCGTGGGGCAACTAACTTGAAACGGGTGTGCAACTGTCATGATGGGTAAAATGAGAAGAGCGGTAACTAACATTTTCGCAACAAATGTTTTGGGCGGCTGCCCCTTTAAAAACCGGAACTAAGCCTTGGTTCGTGACGTTTGTGTTTTTACAGCCTTGCGCTGTGAAACTGGGCAGGAAACGCCAGACAGTCAACTGATCACGCTTTTCATCCAGCACGGTGGCCCATTGCAAACAACAGAAAATGTGCTACACGGTATAGGATCATTTCTGTCTGGAACGGCCTCTCGATTCATCTTATTAACAGTACCATTGGACACGACCTGTGAAAGCTTTGTAGCTGAAGGATTTGACAACTCCCCACCGTTGTAAGTGGTCTGCCTGTCTGCGGTCTGAAAACATCGGGCCGGCCAGCGGGCGGGTAGAGCAGATTCGTGGAGTGTGGCTGTCTGTTTTCTGGAGCCATGAGGGAGTATAAAGTGGTCGTGTTGGGCTCGGGTGGAGTGGGCAAATCTGCGTTAACTGTACAGTTTGTTACTGGGTCGTTTATTGAGAAATACGACCCTACAATCGAGGATTTTTACCGAAAAGAGATCGAGGTAGACTCATCTCCCTCTGTTCTGGAGATCCTGGACACCGCGGGGACCGAACAGTTTGCCTCCATGCGAGACCTGTATATAAAAAATGGGCAGGGATTTATTTTGGTCTATAGTTTGGTCAACCAGCAAAGCTTCCAAGACATCAAGGCGTTGAGAGATCAAATCATCCGAGTGAAAAGATACGAGCGAGTGCCCATGGTATTGGTTGGAAACAAGGTGGACTTGCAAGGCGAGAGAGAGGTCTCTTCCGGGGAAGGCAAGGCGCTGGCGCAGGAGTGGAATTGCCCCTTTATGGAAACTTCTGCCAAAAATAAAGGGTTGGTCGACGAACTCTTCGCAGAAATCGTGAGGCAGATGAACTACTCCTCTTTGCCCAGCGGTGGAGATCGCTGTTGTTCTTGTGTTCTTATCTAAGAAAATATGTTTTAGGTTTGCAAATGTGAAAATCCTCAATCAAGTCCTGTTTTGGTAACTTATTTGCAAAGTGAAACGGCCTCATTTTGCGACCGTCAGTATTTAGAGCGCTACCCACTGTATTATTGCACAACACCATTGATGATGACAATAATCGGTATTAAAATAGCCTAAAAAGTGTTTACATTGCAAAGTACTTGAATGTTTGAGAATTTTTTTAAATATCACACAGCTTTGTAAGTGACACTTTGGAAGCGTGCCTCAATGGGAATGTTTTATTGTGATACCTGAGAGAGACACTTTACCTTTTGCAATGTTTTGTTATGGAAATGTTTGCGTTTGATTACTCAGAAGTTGTACTTTTACATGTCTTTTGGGCGGGTCAATCAAGATTATCGTGAGGGATTGGAGGACTACGCCCTCTGCTGATCAGTGATTGGCCACTTTTGTAGATCCTGCTGAGCTCTAGCAAAAAATTGCCCAAGAACGTTGGAAACTAGATAAAGCTCATGTTTTAATTTCTAGTTTGAAAAAGGGCGTAGGGAGGGCGGGACATGCCCCCCCCCAATGTTAGACAGGCAATGTGGTCCCCCCCCAATAATAAGAAAAATTTGAGAAAATATCAAACTATGCCCTTGGTGTCAAATAACTACAAACTCTTGTCAGGGAACATGCACTAGTCACTATAACTAGACTAAACCTGTTTCAACAAAGTGTAAACCTAACAATAGCTCCCAAAAAGGACATTACCATCTGAAAAAGACCTACCAATATGTCGTCAAGCCATCGGAGTGTTGTGGATTGTTTTGTCAGGATTGGGGATGATGAATTGCAGTCAACTTGCACTTCCCCTGTCAGTGTCATTTTTGTATGTGCGCAAAATGGGATGGGAGGTGGGTTTGGGGGGGTTTATTGGAGCCCATGTCAAGTGCCTTCCTACATGTGCCAATCACAGAGACCTTCAATCACAACAGTACTTGGTTTCATTTGGGCTTATAATAAGAAGGTACTTCCTATTTTTTGTCTTTTTTTACTCCAATGAGGAAGTTAAAGGGTAGACCGAACAATTATTTCAGGGCATTGTGTTGCCTAGTTTGCCTGTTTTTTGTCTTACTGGTACTGCTTCAATGGGAGTATAAACCTAAACAGCTTTATGTTGTAGATCCAGTGAACAGTAACTATGTTTTTATTTTTATATTGGTTTCATTACAAAATGTGAAATCCTGATTTTAATTGTAATTAGGATTTACGATAAGCCTTTCACTACCCACCTGTCTAGATTGAACAACTTTTAATACAAAAGGCATTTTATGTAAAATTTTGGTGTGTACTCATTTTGTTGGTTTGGATGTGTTCATCAATATTGTTGAAAAAAAGATGTGTGGTAAAGTACGGCGGGGTCATGGCCTTTTGGCTATAATCTACAGACAATGGCATCATAGTTTTTGGTGATTTACTTTTGTCTCAGTTGTAACATCTAACAGACATTACCTTTTCTAGACCCTCACAGACCTTTAACAAATTTACACTTCCAATGGGGTAGGAACAGGGCAATGTTACAGACAGGCAATGTGGTCCCCCCAAATAATAACAATTTGTGAAGAATATATGGTGTCCCCCAATGTCAAACTCATACGCCCTTGCATATACACTGATGGACATGATTCACTTCCATCCAATTTCATAAAGATATTGACTACTATAAATAGCTTAGATACAGTGCATTCTTATGTACTTTGTCAATAAACCAACCTTTCTGTAGTATAGTTGAGAAATTCAAGGGATTCTGACTGTTTTAGTAGGGGTTTGCTCTCTTCTCCAGCTGTTTGAGTAGATGGCAGGCTTGTTGTTCTTGGGGAGGGCCAGTTGGTGAGTGGTGCATCCCTCTTCCCGCCACATGTTTTCTGGGCAGAGAGTGTCAGCAGGGGGCTTTCTGTCTTCGGAGCCAGGCCGACTCACCAGACAAGACATGTTTGTGTGTGAGTGATGGTTGGGCATGAATGCTGGAAAATATCAACAGAGAGGGGGAAATCAGTAAGAGGGGGTGTTTGTCTTTTAAAAGAAGCAGTTAGATTGTTGAAGCCAGAGTCTGTTTGGGGATCTATTGATGCCTACAGGGTGAACAGTCCAAGCTTTATCAGGTCGAGTGGTTGGTGGTAACATTCCACGTACTAGACTAGATGTACTATAGTCATGGTGGGGGAGGGGGGGACTGAAGTGAACTCTGGTGGAATGGAGGAGAAAAACATGAGACTATATCCTCTATAATATTATGGCGATTCTGTTGTGTGCAATATAGCATGGGCACGAGTGCTTAACATGTGAATATTATAATGTCTGAATGTTTATGAGGGAGACAAAAAGACTGTGTGATGATAGGAAAGAATCCTGTTACCAGAAAGCCCTGTAGGTGGAACAGAAGCTAATGTGGTCTTCAGCCTTAAGGCTCCTAGTTCTACAACCCCCTAGAGTGATTCACCATGGAGGTTCTGCTTCCTTGCTGAATTCGGTGACCGTTGTCGTGCTAACACATTGTGACATGGCCTACATCTACCAAGCGAACCTTCACACACCCGTGAGGCATCCTGTTTCCTGACAAATCACACAAATATGCTTCCGGTTTTAAAACAGAGTGCCACACTCTTTTACATTTTTTTTCTTTGCAAGATCTAGCAGCATTGGGACGAAGAGTCAAAGAGCAGTAGGGGGCTGGTCTTCAAAATGGAAGATGATTGAGACAGTCTGTGACCATTCCATCAGGCCTTCGTTCTCTAAATATAAGAAGGATTTTTAAAATGTTCATAGAAGCAGATAACATTCGGTGCTATACTGCAATTTAAATTGATTTGTTGTTCATTGAAATGGATGGTCTGGTTATTTAGCTATTGCAGTACATGCATTCATTGTTGTTATGTCACCAGTGTGACCAATAGTGTAAATGCAACGGTGCAGAATCCGGCACCGTGGCATTTACACTATTGGTCACACTGGTGACATAACAACAATGAATGCATGTTATGTCACCAGTGTGACCAATAGTGCAAATGCAACGGTGCAAAAAGAAGACGCTACCTCTTTGCTGTGATGTAGTAATTCAATTACTTAGCATGAGTCGTAACCTAGCCATAAACCTAGCACTATTTCAAACCTGAACCATAGTAACCTAAAGTCTAACCCTAAACCTAAGCCCTGAGCCAGAATAACGTTTTACTATCCTTGTTAGGACTTCTGGTCATAACACTGTCTGTTAAACCAGAACCCACACACAGACATTAAAACTGTTGTGGGTCTAATGGCGTGGCCTCACACCCAATGACACTAGTAGCAATTTTATTTTTCTTAAACCTATCTGTGAGTTTGGTTTCACTAAATATGTTTTTTTTTCTTTTTAACTAAAGCAGAGACCTCTCTATCAGCCCATATATGTAATTTACAATTAACTGCCACAATGGGCTTTTTAACTGTATTTTTGCAGAGGTACATGTGTCGAAATAGGGAGAAGTCAGAAAATAATTTGCAGAAATCCAACCACTTGGACTACAAACACATCTAACACCTGTGTATGAACACACTACTTTTACCAATTTGTCACTGCATTATTCAGCTCGAGAGCTAGAGTTCTGTAACACGTCTTGTTACATAAACGTTTACCGTGACCAGATGGTTGGAATCAGTACCTGCTCTTCAAACGGTTATATGTTTCATTTTGCTGTAGGAGGTTCAGACGCCATTCTGTCAACTGAAAGATTGCACGAGCACCCATTATGAAAAAATATCATGAATCATTAGTGGCACTGAACAAACACATTCCCCAGAAAACGACTGTTAAAGCTAATAAGTCATAATACAGTACATCTCTTTTATGGAACAAGGAGATGGGTTTAGATTGTCTCTATGATCCCCACGAACTGAACCATAATTAAAAAGGTGAACACTGCACTGTTAAAAACTGATGATTAAAATACAACTATACATTTTAAAATGTTCTTCTTTGGATAACACATTTGCAATGCCTAACATATGTCAAGAAAATGAAGGATCAAGAGAGATTCTGTATTAGAGGCCACTGCACGTCTGTACATGTAAAAATGTACACAATAGAATGAAACTATGTGACGATCTAGGTGCAAGTAAATTATCCATAGTGGTTTTGTTATTTTTACTATAGCCTGCAGTGTCTTTGTAGGGGAGAGATGTCGGCTATCGGGAGAGTAATAATGGGGGTTGTTGTTTACCATGAAAGGGTGGTCGGGGCACAACAGAGTTGCTGTGCGATGGTCAAGGTGCCATTGAATTGTCCTTAGTGTTTTTTGTAGAGCAGAATAGTCTGTGGTGTTTTCCTTAGTATTCTGCCAGAAGGTTGGAGATGTTTAACCTAAACCTTTGGCCAACTTCCTGTAGCCTGTTTACCTTCCTGTAGCCTATACTGACCTGTAGCCTGAGGCTTGTTGTATATGGCAGGGTTAAAAAATGCTTTTCCAACAGAAAATAAAAATGTGTGTTTCTCAATGGACATGTCCAAAACATCCCTTGTTTTTCATAGTGCATTTTTTTAAGTTTGGTGAATAATGAATATACACCACATACTGTATTTTTGAAGAAGGGATGTTCACTTCCGCTGACCTCATCTTCTCAAAAACTATCGATTAAGCCGCCAGAGGTCCCTTCTCTCTGACCTCTGTTAATGGATGTTAATAATAATAATAATAATGCATTCAACTTATATAGCGCTTTTCTTCCAAGGAACCCAAAGCACTTTACACAGTGAGGGGGAAAGCCCACCTCATCCACCACCAATGTGTAGCACCCACTTGGGTGATGCACAGCAGACATTTTGCACCAGAACACTCACCACACATCAGCTATCAGGTGGAGAGGTGAGTAGTCATATATGCCAATTAGGAGGGAGGGGGATTATTAGGTGGCCATGATTGAAGTGAGAGGCCTGGTTAAGAATTTAGCCATGACACCAGGGTTAACACCCCTTCTCTTACAATAAGTGCCATGGGATTTTTAATGACCACAGGACACCCGTTTAAAATCCCATCTGAAAGACAGCACCCTACGCAGGGCAGATGTCCCCATCACTGCTCTGGGGCATTGGGAAAGATCTTTAGACCAGAGGGAAGAGTGCCCCCTACTGGCCCTCCAACACCACTTCCAGCAGCACTGGTCTCCCATCCAGGGACTAACCAGGCCCAACCCTGCTTAGCTTTAGAAGCAAACCAGCAGGGCAATACAGGGCTCTATGCTGCTGGCTCAGATGTTCAGGAGGAGTCAAGGAGAATATGCACTTTAGAAAAGGCCTCTGGCTTACTGTGTTTCAAATTACTGTTGGTAGTGTATTTTAAAAGTTCATTTGTGCAGAAACTCTGTAGATTCACTTCTACATTTTCAAAATGTTGTACAGTTTACAATAGATGTCCCAGGGTGGTCCAGTGATCTGACTGCCTTTGGTGCACATGTACCCCTGCAGTAAATATTTGAATCCTGGTTTTAGAAAATATGCCCATGGTATTTGCCCATCATCTTTCACAAAAACACTCCCACTTCTATGTCAAAGACAACAAAATGAGTGTGCTCTGATTGTCCAGTGGTCAACGCACTGCCTCCAGTGCACATGTTCTGCTGCACCATGGGTTTGATTCCGGCCCACTACATTTTCTGCAAGGATTTTTCCCTTTAAATATCTGGTATTTCTGTCATCAATCACTCGTATATACTACAGTAACATACAGTATTAATTAATATAGAGGAATGCCACATCCTAGCAATATAGAGTGATAGTTCAGACACTGTTTTGTAAAATGAGTTTTTAAAGAGGAAACTAAAGAGGAAGAGAGAATAGGAGGAAGAAGGAAAGAGAACCAGAGGAGAATGATGTCCTCGTGGGCTTGCAGTACATCAGATGTCTCAGTGATCCTGAGTAATCTCATTTGGGGCAGCCGGTCATATGACTCTAACCGCCTTACCACAGTTTATTCATCCATAATATGTCAACCTACTGTTTAGGCAGCTCTGTGACAGTAATCGGCAGCAAGATCAAGATCCATTTTTCCCATCTGGGACAACCAGACTAATTTGCTGTACTAGCTATTAGGTAGTATTTTCTCAAAGTTTTACGGATCACCTCTTCCATCAGCCCCACCCCCCATCCCCATGTAACCAGCCCCCTGTTGCTTCCCAGATTCCCCCCGGTTATTAAGCCGCTAAACCATATGGACACAGTGATTTACCCACCAATTAAACACACTGGCATTCACATATACAATACCCTTCCCCATTCTTCAGGGATCCTTCTCTGTTCAATTCGGAGCCCACTTTTCATCAAGCCTGACTTCTTTCAAAAAGATAAACTAAAATAATACACCAGACTATTGTCTCAGATAGTGCCATGCGTTAAACTATACAGATTAACTGGAAGAATCACAGTGACTATTGACCCATAAGACCAAAAGAACACAAGTCTCATTGATAAAAGGGGAACAAGTAATCCCCATTCTAGACAAATCCACCTTAAGAATCCATTGTGCTGATTATTTGAGGAAGCAGTTCTATTTCCATAGTTACCACACATAGTTCCTGTCAGCCCAGCCCTGTTTCTCTATGATCAGCCATTTTATCCCAATGAGTCTCCGCTGTGTTGGCGACTGTGCACTACAAAGGCCATTCAAATAAATTGAACAGCGATTTATAGGACACAGCAATGTTTTTCTTCTTCTCTGTTCATTATTTCTGTAATGTCCAATTCTTCCGTAAGCTCCTGTTTCATAGCACCCCCCCAGCCGACTCAGCAGATTCAGGGACTTGATATGAGTTCTCAAGCACATCCAATACCATTCTGAATCTTGTCACACTGTTTTCCCTGATAGACCCATTTGAACCTTAGACTCAGCAGACTGTGAGGAAGTGAGGTTTTTCCACTCCTCAACGGTTTACTGTCTGGGATTTCAAGCACATTGTACACACCTCTTGTTTTTAGCAGATAAGGGAGGACAAAATGTGGTTGTCTACTGCAATAGCCCATCTGTGTTAAGGATCACATGTTTTGTTGGCTGTAGATGGAAATTCTACAAATCATTGTACTTCACAGTTAATCGTCTGTTTTTACCCAGTGTGACCCGATTCATCTATCTTGTTTTTGCCCAAAGAATGGCTGCTGACTGGATGTATTTTCTCTGTAAAACCCAGACACATCCACACATGAGAAGCTCATGAGGGCTGTTTTTCTGGCACCTTGGTCACGGTTATATTCATTCTACTGGTAATTTACACTTGAATGGTAACTGGACACCTGTCTGGCAGCCTTATATAGCAAGCTACAGTTATATGACTCAATGTCTACAGGAGCAATTCATTTTCTGACTGTTTGTTTAATCTAAAAACAGTGACGATTAGGTACAGTTGATTTCAATGTGAAAGAGATTTTTGGGATCTTTTTTAGGGGGTGGGTTTATTGACAATACTGCAGGAAGCAGAGGCAATGGAGACAGAGAGCAACGGCACAGACAGAGGTTAGGGCTCTAATCTCCGTCAGCAGTTTAGAACACTACGCTGATTAATTTGAATGTAACAAGTGTTTCAGGCATTTAGACAAATAACACCATATATTTTCCAGAATATTTTAACATGACTTGTACTTCGATGCCTATATCATTCTTTTCTCTATCTGTAATAGTTTAAGGGCCAAACACCTATTTGGGGGGAAAATTCCAATGGTTGTAAAGGTGTTGCTGTCAAGCAAAAATTGTCCCACAAAAATGTGAATTATGTCATGTCAATGCTGACTTGTGCCCCATATCATCAGAACCACTTGCTTTGAATCTTGGAATTTCATGGCCAACCGAGGTATGATAGTTATTCTACATATAGATGAAACAAATATTTAGAACATATCACACATCCAAGAGACAGAGATGTTAAATCCCAAACAAACCCCTCCACCCCCCACTCCAACCTCGGCCTTTAAATTGCGCGTTGACGCACACCTCCACCATTTGCACAAGTGTCCCAAAGCTGAGGACACGAAAATGATCAAGGGTGTAGATTAGACCATACTAATTAGACCATACTATACCCACTTCAACCGAATATGCAGCCAGCACTAACAAGTGGCTGGAAGTAGACTCCCATAATGCACCTGGTTATTTTTGAGAATGTGCAATGTCACACAAAAAATGGATGGGCCTAGGTTCCCAGTGATATAACATGCATTTGACACATAAACAAAATGAAATATGTAGAAAATAAAATGTTAAATTGTTATTTATGGTATTTTCATCGTAAAAGATAAGAGGGATTTGAAAATTAGAAATCCATTCTTGCTCCATAAATGAACAGTGTAACTGTCACGGATAAGGCTGTGGCAGGTTCCAATCAGGACATAATTGATTGATTACCTGATTGTTATGTGTGCTGTTTCAACTGGACTATGACAATTTCCCACCAATCTCATGTCTTGTTTCCTGTTCATTGTCGTCAGCTGTCAGCAATGAATTCATTCACCTGTGCATTTAGTTCCTGCTTTTTAATTGTCATTGTTCGAATTTGTATAGCTGTAGGGTGAGTCTATCCTCATGTAGGTAGTACCTTGATGGGAATGCCTTTGCGTCATTATTAGTTTTTCTTATACATGTTCTAAAGTCCATAGAATGTGAAAATCTATGATTTGTCATTTTGGGTGTCACTGCTGCCCATTTTAGCATATAGTCAATGACGGCTTAAATGTTTGTTTATGATGCACAGTCTACAATAAAGTGAGAATCGTGAATTCCTATTTTTCCTCTCCTGCATTCTCTCCACACCACCGCCATTACAGGAACAAGAATTGCACCATTCAAGTCAGGAGTATGTTCCGAAGGTGATACCCTTACCAAACCCCTCACCACTCTTGGAAGTCATCCTGCCTCTGCCAATCACCGTTTATGATGTCATCACCCTGTGCACGTCCTTCTGCAGAGTGCAAAATCAGGATGTCCTAAGAGCACAATAGTTCCCTCATTGCCCATCATCTTGTCAGCACAGACAAAAACTGGAGCATATATCATCACAGTGATGTCCGAGTTTCAGTTGGACACTAATACCTTATAATTCTGCTCTTGGGCAACTATTTGTGTGCAGGTTGAGCGCCTGGGAATTCAATCACGGTTTTAAAGCTGATTAATGTTTAACCTCTGTTATAATCTAGCTCCATAAAGGGGGGGACCTGACTCTCCACCGCTCAGAGACCTCCAGTAGTCAGCAAAAGAGGTATGGTGTCATAGGTGCGAGTAAGAACACAGACCATATTTTGCCATGGTAAATAGTTTAGGGAGAAGGGGAGGCTGGACGGGACCAAAGCAAAGAAATTAACAAAATATCCCTCCCCCTAACCTATCTCCCAACACAAATACACAACTAATCTGCTAATCTGGCACACGATCAAGGCGCCCTATCCAAATTTACAGTTGGTGTTCCGCCCAGGCCTACCCTTAAAAAAAATATGTATTAAAGTATACCACAAGTATACTATAAATGAATAGGTCAATTTTAGTTCACTTTTGATATACTTTTAAGAAGTAGGCTTAGACAATAGTTTACTTTTGATATACTTTCAAGAAGTACACTCAGAAAATAGTGAACTTACTTAACACTTTGAAACTTTTAAGTATACTACCAAATAGATATGTTGTACACATTTCCTCTTGAGTAGTATGTGCGTTTTCTTTTATTATACAGCAAAAACATTCAAAATATTTTTAAAGTAGATTACAAGTTACATTCTTTAGATACATCTTTTATATTCTATTTATTCATGTCTGGAAAATCTATTAGGCATTGCACGTTGAATCTTTTTTGTTACTGAAGAAGTAACTTATACTTTAAAGTACTTTAAAAAGTCTACTTCCTAAACTGAAAGTACACTACACAGGTTACTTTAAAGTATTCAGAAGTATACTTTCAATTACTATAAGTCTACTTCATAAACTGAAAGTGCACTAGACAGGTTACTTTAAAATATTCAAAAGTATACATAAAATAAACTAAGCATACTAAGTGTACTAAATAAACTATAAAGTGGGCCAATTTAGTTTACTTAGTATAAAAATAGTATATAAATAAGTACACTTCGAGTACCTTGATAATAGTATACTTTTTATACTTAAGTATAAATACAAAAATAAACTTGAAGTATACTTTTTTCATAAGGTAAGCAACTAGTGTGCTTTAACAAAGGAGTATGCCTACGAGTGATGTATACTCACAGAGCAGCTCTTAACTACCTTAACTCCCTGTGAACACAGGAAACAAAACATTAATTATAAATAGTACACCATTTTTACAACCATCTGAATGTTGGTTAAAATAGTACACTGTAACACACTAAACACAAGACCAGTGGTCCTCAAACCCTTCCATGGAGGGCCTAGTGTATGCTGGTTTTTGGTCTTTCCCTTCAATTAGAGCGTAAGTAGGACCTAGACTGCCAGGTGTTGGGAGATCCTAACCAATTAGTGAGCTACTCCATCAGGCTTGTAGACGGTAAAAGCGAAAACCTGCATACACTAGGCCCTCCATGGAAGGGTTTGAGGACCACTGCACAAGACTGATACAACACAAGCACTTCTATTAGGCCTAACACACTCCAACTCAACCAAAAGACAAATAGCCAGTGCATACACAACCAACTAGGCAGAGAGAGCAACAGAGATTGTCACAAAACACAATTTATTCAGAGGAAGGGCATGATGGGATAGCTGTTGATGAGTCATTGATAAGTGATAAGAGTGATGATCAGCGTCAGGCCCGTCGCGACAAGGCAAGCAAACCAAGCAATTGCTTGGGGCCCCGAAAAATGTCTCTGTTGAACAAGCAGTAAGATACAGTAAAAATCGGACAGCTGGCACCTGTAAATTCAGTTGCAGATGTATAGTCGGTGAATGTAATCATCCCGTGCATGATCTGATTGAAGGCTTCCGTGTTGGATGAGCAGCGCGAAAACAATCGGCGGCTGAGTGATGTGGTTGGATGAACCATGTGCACGCCCCTCACCATTCTACAGATCTGGAGTTGCGAAGCTGTAAACAAGGCTGGGGAGAGAAGAAGAATCAGACGGCTGAGGAACACGCGCTTGAAGGAAGCACGTGTTGACTCTTCGACCATCCTGCATTAGCTGAGGGGTTTCTGGAGACGAGGCTTAAAGGAGAATTGAAAATGTGAAGTTGGGAGTGGAGAAGAAATAAGAAAATTAAATGCACAAAATCCTTTTCACAACATACCAACTGTGCCAGAAGGTAAACAAAATGCCATCCAAAAAGCTCCACGAGTTTTGAACATAGAACATTTTTCCTGGTATCTTGAAATGTCTTGACAGGTGCTTCCAGATGTATTTTTATCAACTTAATTTCATGTTTTTAAATGAATTAGTTCCTGTCATGTCCGGCGAAAACCACACATTTCATTTCACAATACTGACTGATGCTATATCAAAGGTCAAACATGGTAGTAGTGGTGTAACGTTTTGGGGATCCTTTATTGAATAATGACCTAAAAGCTATAATTGAAGGAATAATTTTATTAATCACTTGAGTCAGTTACAACGTGCTGCTTTTACAGTGAAAGGTTCTCAATAGAGTTGAGGTCAGGGGAGGATGGGGGCCACACATGAATTTTATGTCGCTAGCAGCCATTGACACAGAGGTATTCTTTGCAGCATGTGATGGTGCATTGTCATGCATGAAGATGATTTTGCTACGGAAGGCACAGTTCTTCTTTTTGTACCATGGAAGAAAGTGGTCAGTCAGAAACTCTATATACTTTGCCCAGGTCATTTTCACACCTTCAGGGACCCTAAAGGGGCCTACTGTCACGTTCCACGAGTTGAGAGACAGACGCGAAGGTTCAACAATCCAAAATACTTTATTAAACAAAAGAATACTGCCGCGTGGGGCTTTATAAATAAATATTTCAGGCACAAACAGGAACGCGTACAGGGAAACATTGATCGACAAGAGACAAGGGGAGAACACCATGACTAAATACAAACACATACTAATTACTAA
>JACXGM010015643.1:0-21122 GCA_016801145.1 Umbra pygmaea | reverse complement strand
TTAACCATTCCCCTTATGTTAAACCTAACCTTAACCATTACCCTAAAACATATTCTAAACTTACCCCTACCCTTAAAATACACAATTAGTTGCTTATCAACTGATGGTTTGTTGATAGTTTGTTGATAGTCATATCATCAACAAACTATCTGTAGAGCACATACAGATGGAATGTCAGACTCTCCAAATAAAGTGTAACTGACAGTGGTCATGAAAAGTTTCATTTTATTTTCAACATGAACAAAAACTGCTTAGTGCTTTATCCTTGGTCTATTAAAGGAACACTTCAGATGCCTAAACAGCTCAAAATCATTCTTCCGGTCATGTTTCCGACACCACAGTCACTAAAAACACCTCAGCACGTTCAATATTTCCAGTGTTACTAAGCCAGTGTCCTGAAAATCTGACAAAGACATTACCGCAACATTTTTTATTTCACAGCTACAGATTCAGGGGAAGCGATCATTTGACTTCTTTATCTTTATTTGACCCGTTTTATTCTCAAATTGACTTGATTTAAAGATCAACTTCATTCAAAACTAACTGTTTTCAGTTTCTAAAATGTTGTGGTGGCGTAACTGGCACATTTTCTGGATAGTTACGGTGGCCAAGTTGGGAAACATGACCGGCACAACAATTTTCCTTTAACACATCTGTACAAGCCTTATACCATAATGTGCTTCTCATATGACATTCAGGGCCGAATTTACTAACACAAGCGCAGTTTGCGCTGCATCTGTTCATGCGAATACGCTATGCTTCCACATTTAGCGTAGTATTTATCAAACCCGATAATCATTTCGCAATCAGCGCATACTCCGCCCTCCATTAGCGCGGCTCTAAAAGCGCAAACAATGGCCCCGTATGTATCAATCATGGATCTCCCTACGGTAAAAAGGAAGCGCAAGCTTAAATTTATTGAAGAAGAAATTAACATCTTAGTGCTTGAAGTAACAGCAAACCTGAACATATTATAGGGCAGAACATCCACACCCTCGGAAAAAAAGCAATTTGAATTGCCGTAACAAGTTAAATCAACTCTCTATCATCTACACGGAGCGAAGTGGAGGAGGTAAATAAACGGTGGCAAGACATAAATTGCAGAACAAAAGAGAAGGTTGCTTACAACCGGGCACAATCGAGGAGAACCAGTTCATGTCCACCAGAAATAGACATGCTAACTACTAATGTATGTGTAGTTTGTAATACTGGTCAGTTGGTGTTGTTTGGCATATATGTTTAGCCTAAATCTTTAATATGTAAAGTCAACCGATGTGGTTTATTAATTTACAAGTGTTATATATGTCAATAATCGCAAATTGCTTATCAAAAATGGAACATATGGAGGCATTTGTCTTTTTTTGAGCCAAGTGTATTTGTTGCTGTCACTGCTGCCATTGATGTACATTTGAACACACAGGAAAATCTGCATGCTGGTTTACACCTGCTTTTGAGAGGCGGTAAATTCCCCCCGCAGAATAGAGGCGCGCTCTTACTGGCAGTCTTTGTAAATACCACGGAATATAATTAGGTGCACTTTACACGTATCCTCCCACCTTTTTGTGTGGAACTCCCACTTTCCCCAGACCCTCCCTCGAACGCATATTGAAAGCGCAACTTGTCTCTTGTCCCTCATGTGGCAGACAATCTGCGGTTTTACCCAAGTGCGCCCGGTTTGTAAATAGCCTGCATCGGTTACGTCCGTCTTTGCGACCAATTGGTGTTTTGATGTGATGTAGAGGTACGGAAACACTTGAAAAAAATCACACAATGGAAAATGTAGACTTTACTGAAGAAATAAAAGAGAACCTGAAAGCCAGTAAATACAGCGCTGGGAATACAAACTCAAACAGACAAAAAAATACATTATTGCATATGCAAGGTGATAGTGGACTATTTCTGTATGGTTCGTTATGCTCCTCCAGTGGAACTTTGCTCCTTCTTCCTCAATTAAAACAACTATGACAAGCACGCCTGCATTTCACCTCCTTGAACAACCTACATCTTTACACAAACAGACAAAAGAAAACAGAGCTCAAAAATAAGAACACCAAAACTGCAAACAAAACTAGAGGCTACCTGACATAGAGCATCCACAGAAGTTCAAGACCACTGAGCATAGAAAAGGTAGAGTGTAAATAATGAATCACGTGCCTAATTTCCATTACATCACCACACTACGTCATGTCAGTCAATCACAGCATGAATGGTGTACCCATCTTTTTATGGATGGTGTACCAAACGTTTCCTGGCTTACCGTACCAGTGTATGTCGAGAAATATATATATAGTGCCCCTCGGGACGAAGCAGACTGTTGGGTGTGGTAAGAAACTGAAATATTCAACAGCAAATGTTTTTTGGTTTCTTTACTTGAATTGACACATTTCCATGAGAGCTCTAAATTAAAAAAATACCTTTTATGCACTTTTCAATTTTAATCATTTAATTTAATACTTTCCCACTTCACAATAAATTGTGACAATCACAGATCTGTCATTGATAACTGTCATGAATTTTAGGCATTGGTTTTGTGTGTAGGGTTGCCAACATTCTCACTGCCTAATGCCTGCAGTATACTCGACGTTCCCGACCGGGCCCGTGCCAAAGTGACATCAAAATGACCACTCTTTTTTTCTTCAGTGGCGCGCGACAAAACGGAATGGAGTTCGAAGGCACAGTAAACGATTCATAATAACACAGTCAATGGTTCATTATAAAACTGTAAATGGTTCATAGCAACACAGTTAAGATAAACTTAGCCACTGTTGACATAAATGTCAATGCTGCTGCCAGTTCTGCCATTGTTTACCTTTTCTTCTTCTAGTCTGTGAAAATATCAAAGTCGGTAGCCTCTCCTCAGTTGCGACACCTCTGTTCAGGAGAAGAGTGCAACTAGTGTCACGAGCACCACGAAGGAGTATAAATAGTTACGGCACTCCCATGTCGTCACTTTGGCACGTGCCAGGTCGGGAACGTTGAGTGTACTGCACGCTTAATAAGGGACGTGGGGGGCTGCTCAAATTTTTAATTATTTCTTAGGTACTTTATATGTATATAACATTAAATATATTAAATGTACATAACAAATAACTACAAAAAAGATATAATTAGAATGCACCCAAGTTGATCTGTGTACAATTATAAAAGATTTTCTAGGTTGGCACTGTCATCTGAACCCTCTTGAATAAAATTAATAGTTGTTCTTTTGGTTAAGACTTAGTATTATCATTTTTAACATTGATAAATTGTTAACTTAATTTTGGTAGTAGAAATTATTTTTATTTCTTACACAACATTTAGATGTACCTCCCGAGTTGCCCCACTCTGTCACTCTGGATTTCTACGTCAATATCCTATGAGAGAGTTCTACCAGAAGATTTTACAGGATTGGTTCCTATATGCCCAAAGAGATTACTTTAAAATAGCATCCTAAAACTGTTTTGATATAATCTGAGTCCTATACAGTGCATCCAGAAAGTATTCACTTTTTCCACATGATGTTATGTTACTTCCTTATTCCGAAATGATTAAATTAACTATTTCTCTTAAAATTCTACAAACAATACCCCATAATGACAATGTGAAAGAACTGTTTGAAATCTTGGCAAATTTATAAAAATATACAAAAAAGCGCAAGGACAGAAGTATTAACAGCCTTTGCAAGACATGCAAAATTGAGCTCAGGTGCCTCCTGTTTCCACTGATCATCCTTGAGATGTTTTTACAACCTGATTGGAGTCCACCTGTGGTAAATTAATTTGATTGGACATGATTTGGAAAGACACTGACCTGTCTATCAGCCACAGTCAGTGGATTCCCTTGCATTACTTTTGGTACTGGAGTGAATGGATTTTAATTGGGGATGCCAGGCTCGCATTACGTTCGGGACCGGTGTGAATGGAACGGTGTATAGCGCATCAAACCCATAGTGTGATACCAGTCCAGATGGTAATGTGAGCCCGGCGTCCCCAATTAATATCCACTTAAACACATAATAAAATGTTATTTGATTACAATTCACTAGCTTTACAATGAATTTACAATGATTATTTAATGCATTGGAATGAGCGCTATTATTTTGAAAAAATAAATATGTGTTTCTTTTGCTAAAATAATATAGTGTTGCTAAGAACGGACATTTGTGCAGACATCTTTTATGTTGAATCCCTTTGGCTGAGCAGCACTCTGCTGCCATATCCTGGGCTGCCTCATTACACGTGAATACCTGTTAAAACTATGGAATCCAGTTTCCCTCTCACTGGCCCTCATTTATCAAACGTGCGTAGAAACCAGTGTAGATCTGAGCGCAGAAATCATCTTACGACGAGACTCACGTGTGATTTACAAAACATTCGTATCACTCCAATTCCAGCGTACGAATGAACGGATGTTGATAAATCAGACGGTTGAAATCCCATCGTAATTTAAATATCACGGCCACATTTATGCACGGTTTAGAGGCCTCACCCTTAGAATTTACGACATGGATAAGCGAAATCCGGCAAAGAAAAGGATTTTCTCTGAGAAAAAATAAAGACGCTCAGGTCTCAGATGCAGGCCAACCGCTTATTTGTTTTAATTGGAAGCTTAAAATCAGCCGTCGATTTTTAAAGGAAAATGCGGTGTTGACTGAGGTTACTGCTATAGTCATAGAAAGCGATTAACGAGAACCTGAAGTGTATTTCAAATAAATGAATTATTTTCACTAAATATTCCACGTTGTATTTTTTAAGTAGCTTTATTAACCAATATAGTAATTATTTTCACTAAATATTCCACTTTGTATTTTTTTAAGTTTTTAAGATTTCTTACCCAATATAGCACTTACTATATTAGAAGCTCAGAATAAGATCCTGTCTCCTTCGTAGAGCCCACAATGGGGGCTGTTGTGGCCACTGATCTTCTTTGAAATGGCCCCGTTCTCCAGCGCAATTTCGTGCCATAATTATGTTGCAGGCCTGCTCTGGTGGGTATAGCAGTCCCCGCACCCCACCTCGCTTACCCAAGACAGAGCCACCTGTACAAACCTATACATCACTCCACTGTGGTTCGTGTGCGTGTGAGCGCACTGTTGAACCTGCGCTCCTGCTTGTTTTGGGATTTGCAAGCGGTGTATGTACTCAGTCAGGGCATAACCTTTTTCACCAAGAGGAATCACATCCAACCATTTCACCAAAGAAATGTAGAACTATTATAATAATTGTACGAGGGCGTAACTTACCGAGGAGATGACTCCAGCCATGCAGTGCGCCCTCCTAGTTCCAATGCTGCAGTTTAGAAAAATAGAGACGCGCGTCCCACCGGGCTACCATATTTAGAACAATCATCCTGGCATCACATATGATCTGAACATTGATTGAATTAAACTTTTTGGCTACAGACGCAGTATCAATCGCTCAATTCTCCCCAATTGGAAACCCAGCAATCTCATAAAATTGTATTTTAGTCATAGTTTGAATATACCAGGCAGAAATGGACTTCATAGCTGCTAAAACGGCTGGCATACTTCGACTATTGTTGGCTGTCATATATATACCAGACCTGTCCCTGATCTCCCTCTGAAAGGTCCCAATGTAGAGAGCGCTAATTAAGGTCCTCCAGATCTGCCATCGCTTCGACTACAGGACTGCCAAAGCGCTTGTTTAAATAATATATATATATTATTTGATTCAATTTGTTGTTTGCCTAATTTTTGCCCTCATGTTATAGGCCACTGCGAAGTGAAAGGGAAAAAATAAACCACTTAATAGCAATGTGCTGTATATAATTAATTCGTAATTCTGAAATCTAATTTGCAATATGGGGTAGTTGCGATGCAGACATATTTATCAATGATTGCTGGTTCAACAATTCACTGAACCGGGTGGTTATACCATGAACACCGCTAGTCACACTATAGAATTTGCGTACATGAAGTCAGACCAGACGTGAGATTTTATCACAGCCTACGATCACGTTCAAATTGATAAATCTGCTGATTTGCGTATGAATTGCCGTACGCCCGTCGTACGCCTGTTTTAGTTCGTACGCACGTTTCATAAATGAGGGCCACTGTATTCACAGCAGTGTTTGTGTGATACAACATCAGATGAATTATGAAAATGTTCCTAAAAGATTGGTCTTTCCTAACCCTAATAGCAACTGATTAAAATAAATTATTGACATTATTTTCTCTTTCCAAAGGTATGGCTGGTTCAACTTTTTCTCAAAAAGGTATAGCAAACATTAAGTTCGCAAAACATTTTATAAGTGTTTATTTGTATTGAAGTCTAATTTCTGATTCATATTTGAAGTGCTTGTTTTCAGACTTCAGTGTAAAAGTTATTTTATGGTTTCTTTGCTTCCAGGTTTAATATTTTTGATGTCCAGAAGAGCACCAGGTTAGTAGAAATTAACTTCCCCAACATTCTCTTTTATTTTTACAAAAAAGATTTAAGATTTAACTGAGAATTTTGTAGGAAAAGTGAAATGTAAAAAAAGGCACAGTTTTAGTATTTTATTAATAAATGAATGATGCATTCTATGTACTATGTGGTACACTGTATTCAATTAAACTTCACTCTATACAGCAATACAGGTGCTTTTTTTTTTTAAATGGACAGTCAGGGGGGCTCAGCCCGAATAAGAGAATGTCCAAAGCACATGTAGAGTAATTCATCAATGTTCCATCCATCTATTTTCATCCGCTTATCCGGGATCGGATTCGCGGGGGCAGCAGCTTCAGCAAGGGACCCCAAACGTCCTTTTCCCGAGCCGCATTAACCAGCTCCGACTGGGGGATCCCAGGCCAGGTTGGAGATATAATCCCGCCACCTAATCCTGGGTCTTCCCCGAGGCCTCTTCCCAGCTGGACGTGCCTGGAACACCTCCCTAGGGAGGCGCCCAGGGGGCATCCTTCCCAGATGCCCAAACCACCTCAACTGGCTCCTTTCGACGGAAAGGAGCAGCAGCTCTACTCGGAGATCCTCATGGATGACTGAGCTTCTCACCCTGTCTCTAAGGTAGACGCCCGCCACCCTCCTGAGGAAACCCATTTCGGCTGCTTGTACCCTGGATCTTGTTCTTTTGGTCATGACCCAGCCTTCATGACCATAGGTGAGGGTAGGAACAAAAACTGCCTGGTAGATTGAGAGCTTTGCCTTCTGGCTCAGCTCTCTTTTCGTCACAACAGTGCGATATAATGAGTGAAATACCGACCCGCCGCTGCGCCGATTCTCCGACCAATCTCCCGCTCCATTGTTCCCTCACTCGCGAACAAGACCCCAAGGTATTTGAACTCCTTCACTTGGGGTAAGGACTCATTCCCTACCTGTAGTAGGCACGCCATCGGTTTCCTGCTGAGAACCATGGCCTCAGATTTAGAGGTGCTGATCCTCATCCCAGCCGCTTCACACTCGGCTGCGAACCGATCCAGTGAGTGCTGAAGGTCACAGGCCGATGATGCCATCAGGACCACATCATCTGCAAAAAGTAGCGATGAGATCCTCAGCCCACCGAACTGCAACCCATCCCCACCCCGACTATGCCTCGATATCCTGTCCATAAATACTACAAACAGGATTGGTGACAAGGCGCAGCCCTGGCGGAGACCAACCCTCACATGAAACGAGTCCGACTTACTGTAGAGAACCCGGACACAGCTCTCGTGTGTCCGGGTATTGGGTGTCCTACTACTATTTTCATTTGGCTACTTTTAGAAGTCCAATAGTAGGTCATTTCACACTTGAAAGGTGTAGCCTAAAACTTTACAGTTGTAATCTATTCCACAATATTTATTTAACCTTTATATTTTCTACATTGACTACCCTACTGTGGTTTATAATACTGGGGAAATAACTCGCTTTATTAGCGTGTGCTAATTTCCAACCCTGACTCGTAACAACATTCATGCATGTAAATTAAAAACGTCAGAACCTTTGGAACATGGTATTAAAATTATCCGCACTAAAGAAATATTCTATTGCGCAATGCTTTTGAATTGGCTTTCTGACACGCGCTCATTCTATTTCGGCCACTGTTGTACGCGCAGTTGAATAAAAGAGGTGATTGTTTTGTCTAACTATTAAACATCAGTAACACTTTGAATATCACTATGGTATATTATGTATATGCAATAAATCACAACCTTTACATGTGAATAGTTTAGTTTTAGACTACTTTTGTCTATATTTATTAACAGCTAATGACCACTTACAGTTTGAAAACAGGGCTGTGGGTCATGTGACCACAGTGCAGCAAAACCGTGTTTGAGAACAAGATAAAATCGCGGTCATAGTCTACATGACACACACACACACACCGATTTCTTGCCAAAAAAGGAAAAGTCACCAATATTCGAATAATTTGTTTAGCTCAATCAATGTACTTGTTAAATTATAATTCATTTTACTTGTCCATTCGGACAAGCGATTCTACGAGCTCCTTGTCCGACCACTTTTTTTACTTGTCCCCCTTAATGTTGAGCCCTGTGTATGGAGCTACATTTGTGTCTTTATATCGCAATCAAAACTTTTTGCTAACAAAACAAAGGAAAACACATGTTTTAATCAAATATTATATAATATATATATATATATAAAACAGTAGAAAACATTTGCTTGCAAAACAAAAACATTTGTTTGCAAAACAAAAACATTTGCTTGCAAAACAAAAACATTTGCTTGCAAAACATTTTTTCGATTAACTCTTGACCCATTCCTGTCGGCTTCCCCATTGGTCAACACAGCAGAACATCAGAACATCATTGAACGTGACTCTTTTGGTTCAAACGTAGTAGGGCATAGAAAATCACACATCTTTACCTACCAAGGCTATTTAAATGCGTTCACAATGTCATGCCAGCCAAAATGGTGTCTGCGGTGTGACATCTCTTTTCTAGATTGCAATTGTTAGGTTCAGTGAAGCCAGGTAATGAAAAGAAATCCAGGGCATGTTGTACTTGCTTTGTAGTATAGGCCCCTGGATGGTGCCTTCGTCACAAAGCCCCGTTCATTCTAATGAAAGTTGCTCAAAAGCGCATGAACCAAACATGGAGCTCCAAAATACCTGGATCTTCTTCATTGTGCGGCCCAACGGACATGCGCATTATAAACAGTTTGTTTGTGTTGTCGTAACAACCGGTAGCAATGGCCCAATGGACATTTGCACTAGCAAAAAAAAATTGTCATAGCAACCGGTAGCAACACTAATTATCCGCTGACATATAGAAGTTTCTTTCACCATGAAAGTCTAAAGGGAAAGGTGTTTTTGGGCCGCAGGGGGTGCAGTTCTACCGTAAGCCCATGGTTGCTTCAACTTCCGTCTCTGAGCCTATCCCCTTGGTTGTTAATAGCTACTGTACTGTTATTAGCTACCAAGCAATAACTTGTTTTTAAATAAAATAAATAAATAAATAACTTGTTTTTGTTTGTAAAATAAATCAACAGCATTGACGTAGCAAATTATCTGTTAAAATTTTTCCCTAACATTAAAATACCTTTGGGTGTTACACAGTGTTGGTCACATTACTTTAAAAAAGTAATTAGTTATAGTTCCTAGTTCTCACAAAGAGTAACTAAGTTAGTAACTGTAAGTTAGTTACATCATTATAAAAGTAACTAATTACCAGGGAAAATAACTATTGCGTTTCTTTTAAAAAATCTAGTATGTCAAATAACTTGGAAGCCCCTCATTTTAAATATGTTAAATGAATGAAATTGACAATAAATAGAATCAATTATTAGTCTGAGTTATAAGAGTTTGCGGTGGTGGAAAAAAATCTAGTTTCAGTTGCTTTGATGTCGTGGCTCCATCTCCTTTTGTAGCAGAACACACGTTATCAACTGTAATCTTGGCCACTAGTTTGTCAATAAAAAAGTAATTAATAACCAGTGAATGTAACTATTGCGTTACTTTAAACACTAGTTTGTGGCAGCATGTGACAATGTGATGTGCTTCATTAGATTGGAATTACTTGCCACCGATGTGGAGTGTCTTTCTTCCTGTACATAAGTTGCACGTTACATAAACATTCTTGCCATTCACCTCAACAAGGGAAAAGTAGTGGTTATTATACTTACAGTTCGCAAAAGCTACCTTTGAACTCGTTGGACTTGCCATTGCTCTGAATCCTTGGTGGTGTGGGTGTGCGACTGTGTCTGTGTGTGAACTGAACAGTGAACACCCTCCCTACTCTGCCTTGGTTGGCAAACGATAAAAATGTACTCTAAGCCAATCATCATTTGTGGTTGTCTACCACCCCCCAACACACACACACCAGAGAAAAAAAAAACTTTGCAGGTCCTGCAGAGAAAAGGCATACCTAGACAAAAAACACTTCATTGAGCTCAATTAAAGTAACGCCACATTGTATTGTCAGTAACAGTAACAGCGTTGCAACGGGGTAAACAGTAAATTGTTTGATTACTCGTTACTGGAAAAAGTAATGCCATTAGTAACGCCGTTTATTTATAATGCCGTTATTCCCATCACAATAGCCTAATTTTGTGACATCCACATCTACAGCATTTGCGCTCTGCAACATTCGACTCCTAGCCTGGTTAACACCAGACCCTTCTCGGTTCTGACTGAGAGTGGGTCTGGTTCATTCACAGCCCATTTCCAAAGGGGCGTCACCAGGGCTGCTGACAGGATTGGGCTGGGACAACATTTCCGGTTGTCCCCCGTCAGCTGCTCTGGGCTTCACTAACGGATGCCGCTTAAATGCCTCTCTGCGCAATTGGATATATCAGACTTTTGCCGAATCAAGTCGGCAAGACCACAACAATTTTTTTTAGATAAGAAGTGTTCTTCGAGTGTTGTTCTTTGCTCAGTATTTAACAAAAAGTAAATGTTCAAATTGCTTAAAATAGATGCAATAGCTGATTTGAACGAGTGATATTGGGGATGTGTCATTGCAACAGTCATTGTTGTAATTGTCTGCTTCAACCAATGACCATATATAGCTGCGCTATTGTCATCGTGTAAAGCCCGCCTCAACGGTTCTGATTGGTGCCTCGATTTTGAAAAATTGGAAATGGGCTTGAATGAGCTCTTGGCCAGACTGACTTGCAGATCAAATCGAAATTTGCTGGAAGTCCGTCTTGGTTCTCTCAGACTATTTGACTCCCTCTCCGCAACTGAACGCTGAGAAGACGTTGCTGAGTCAATTTAGAAAAGATGTTGAAGTTGTGACAAGACTCTCCACTCGACTCTCCACCCCTCCTCATTTTCAATCATGATCTTCACAGTTGATACCATATATTGTATAATTACTGGATATAACCATGTGTGATGTCACCCATTTGTTTGATAAGATCTGATTTGGATCATCAAATTTGCCGTTACGGGCGCAGACATCTTGGACATGTGATGATTTTAGACGAGAGGGAGGAGTAATCTAGGTAGTTAACTGATATTAATTGTGATGCTAACGTAAACCAGTATTAAAGCAAAATGTAAAATAAAATGTTATGTTAATTACCGGAAAAAGTGAACTGCCAACTCATTTGAGTGTCTTGTCGTAGAAGCGAACGCCGTAGCCACGTCCTAAATGCCCCTTTTCTTTATCGCCAATTTTAAAATCAACGAGACCATATTTAAAAAAATTTACATCATGATAAATTGCAGAAGGCTTAACTCTAGTGATTGAGATCATATTCTCATTATGAAAATGATTATTACCTCATTAAATAAAGTATATTATCTCTCTCATTCTCATATAGACTATTAGAGAAACTGAGCTCTTTTGCACCCAGACGTATCGCCCCCGAATGGAATTCAGATAGAATGCAGGTTTAAGGCACTTCCTCATTCGCGTCAATTTGCCAAACCTGATGCTCACACTTTGTTTGATAGCTATAAGAAGAACCGGTCCGACACATGTACAAGAACTGTTCTTCTGTTAACACTATATTATGCCGGTGTCGAACTCAGATTTTTTGTTTCAAAATAATATTGCTCGTTTTAAATCATTGCAATAATCATTGTAATGTCATTATAAAGCTTATGAATTTTAACCAAATGTGTGTGAAAAAACAATAAGAGTATTTGATAGCAAAAAAATATTTAAAATGTTTTTAATAACACGTTTTTAATAACAACAGTAAAAATTACGCTGTCGACACAATTTGATTGAATATATTGTCAGTGTCATGTGAAAACACAATTTCATTCTAAAAACATTCACTAGTCTGTTTCATCCAACAATAGACTAAATTTAGCACTATCATTAGTGGCTCAGTTGGTCAAGTAGGTTGTCTAGCAACTGGAAGGTTGGTGGTTTGATCCCCGGGTCCTCCTGACCAGGTGTTGAGGTGTCCATGAGCAAGACACCTAACCTCAGCTGCTCTCGACAAGCTGGCTGGCCCCTTGCATGGCTGACATCGCCGTCGGTGTATGAATGAGTGAATGGATGGGTGAATGTGAGGCTCTGTAAAGTGCTTTGGTGGCCATTGTTGGTCAGAATAATGCGGTATATAAAGGCAGTCCATTTACCATTATTATTAGAAGATTTTTTTGTGATTTGTCCCGATTTTCCTCCCTTCCCAATTCCCTCTCTAATCCTGCTTTGTCGGCAGCTCCGCATCAGATGTGGGATGATGAATGGCATGCACATGGTTCATCAAGCCATATGTCGCATGAGCCGCTGATTCTTTTTGCACTGTTCACCTAACATGGAAGCCTTTATTAGGATCATGCACGGTATGATTACGTTCACTGACTATACTTCCGCAATTTAATATTCAGGTGCCCGGTCTGAACACAAGGAGTCTCTGGACAGTGACGTGGTAGCATAAATACTCTGACTTGTCTAACCCACATTTTGTGCTGCCTTGTGCAGGAGGCCTGGGGAAAGTCTCGGACCCATGACCATTGTGACGTAAACTATCCTACAATGCAGCGATTTAGCCGACTATGCCACATGGACCCCCGCATTCAAGCTTTTCATATTTTTTTCATGTTAGCAAGGTTACTGATTACATAATCTTTAGTGAATGTCTGATATTTTTAAGAACCTAAACATTACACAATTAAAAATAGATAAATGCAGCCTGGAATACATAGCAATAAAATGTTATGTTGACCAAATGCAACATCACATCTGTCTCCTTCTTGCACCTTGTAATCTTCTCATTGTTTATTCTGCTTTAGTTTTTGTCAAAGGTCTTTAATTCTCCTGCTACTACTACTACTACTTCTACTACTACTAATACTACTACTACTACTATTACTACTACTACTAATACTACTACTACTACTATTACTACTACTACCACTACTACTGCAATAACACTACAACTACTACTACTACTGCAATAACACTACTACTACTACTACTACTACTGCAATAACACTACAGCTATTATTGCTACTAGTACTCATATGGTTACTCCTGCTTCTACTACAGTTGTATTAGTGCTACATTAGCTAATATTACTATATTAACTAAGAGAATACATATTTGTGGTATTGCTTATTTCTATATATTTTCCTCTTCTTGTTCTTGTATTTTCCTGTCCTTGATCTACCACCAGACAAATTCTGGATTATATATTTTCCTCTTAGGGTATCATATAAACAGCCCAGTGTCCTCGAAGGGTAAGCAACATTGTTTTATTTTAATTAAATCAGATTAGTTAAAACTGTCTGACACATTGTGTGGGGTGGAATATGATAAAGAAAAACTGTATCACCAGGTTATTGATTATCAGTACCAGAATATGTAGGTGTTAATATGATTCAGGTCAGTATAAACAGTGATGGAGGACCTTCTGTTATGTTTCTTTAGACGTACTGATGTGGTAACAGTGACTCCGTGGTTAGCACCCATTGTCTGGGAAGGAACCTTTGACCCGGTGCTCATTGACAATATCTACAAGCCCATGGACCTCACCATAGCAACCACAGTGTTTGCTGTTGGAAAGTAAGTAGCTTTTAGTTTTCACCAAATATTTAAAATTGTCACTCTTGAATGGTGCGCAATTTGTGTCACAACTGTTCTACTGAGACTAAGTTAATGTAACCAGAGTAGTATTTCAGAACTGGATTAGTGATTTGTCAAGTTCTGTCACATCAGAAATTAAGCAAACTCTGGCTGTTTCTCAAAACCAAGAATGCAAAGAACAGACTTGTGTTCTTGGAAGAATGAACTCGCAAGGTGACAAGCACACAGAACGCTGCTGACAGTTTGAGACAATGTGTTCTTGCTAATATTGCGCAATAATACCCCCACACATCTGCAGTACCCAAACATAACGAGAATTGACAGCCAGGCTTTTTCAGAGCGGTAATATGCTATTTTAGCGTTTGTCTCTGACTATGTATGTACATTATCTTATGAAGTTGACTTAAATCAGCACAACTTCAATAATAGTGGCAAACAATGTGATCCAGTAGTAGACAGAAATGTTAAGGTATAAAACAGGGTTGGCTCGCTAGCTAACTTACAGCCACAGGCTCTTATGGAGATTCTCACTTCTGAAAACGTTTGAGAATATTTTCGATTTGCCATAAATATTCGTAAAAATGCAAATTTTTGAAATCTACACTGTTGATTTCTCGCACCAAATGTTCTCAGAAATTCATTTAGCGATGAAATATCGTCCAAAATTTTAAAAAAACATATGGGATATTTATGCCATCAAGTTCACACAAGTTACCTACCGATACATCCTCTGTAAAATGCGCATGTCAAGAACACTTTCGGGGTTTTTAACCATTCTTGCCAAAATGCAAGGCCAAAAAAAGATGACAATTCACAAGAACACAAGTACAGACAAGAACACAGATTGAGAAAGGCCATCTGGGTTTGTGGCTTCAGCAAGAGAGCTTGAAATGTAGACTGATCAGAAACCATAGCAACAAATGCTCTTGAATCCTATGCCCAGAGAATTTTGCTGCCATTGGTGGAAAGTGGAAATTGAACTAAGCTGTCTTGTTATGTTGCTCTCTAGCAATACCTTGTGGTAGGTCAGACAGTTGCATGCTCAATTATGGTTGTTGGCGGGGGAATGTTTCCGTGCAGTGAATATGTGGCACCAAATATTTGGATGAGCAGCGTCATCAGAAGCAGAATGACATCAGAGAGAATAGTCTAGATCTACAAACAAACCACTCTCAAATTGAGCATTACAAACTTGGGAGGAACATTTTATATAATCTATATTTGTTTAACTCTGCCATTGGACATGTGTGTTATAAATATGCTGTTTTTATTTTTAAATACTAACAGGTATGTGAGCTTTTTGAGAGAATTTCTGGAGACAGCTGAGAATCACTTCATGGTCGACTATAAAGTGAATTACTACGTTTTCACTGATCGTCCAGAAGATGTTCCCTCAGTGAACCTGACTAAGGGGAGACACTTGAGTGTGATCAAGGTCCCAGGTGCAAACCGTTGGCAGGAGATATCAGCAGGAAGGATGAAGAGCATCTCGACCACCATTGAAACTCGTATCAGCAAGGAGGCTGATTACATCTTCTGTCTTGATGTGGACAGCAAGTTCCATGCTCACTGGGGCGCTGAGTCACTAGGAAGGCTGGTGTCTGTGATACACCCAGGCTACTATGGCACAACCCGTAACAATTTCCCATATGAACGGCGTCCAGCCTCAAAGGCCTACATGCCCATGGACCGGGGTGATTACTACTATGGTGGGGCATTGATTGGAGGGTTGGTGGAGGATGTGTACATACTAACTAAGGAATGTCAAAACAGGTTTGAAGAAGATGCAAATAATTCCATTGAGGCTGCCTGGCAGGAAGAAAGCCACCTGAACAGGTACCTGTACTACAACAAGCCCAGCAAGGTGTTGTCTCCTGAGTATCTGTGGCAGGACATCCACGCGAGAAAAAAAGAGATCAAAGTTATTCGCTTCTCTGGGGTCATTAAAAACTATGCTGAAATTCGTCCCAATGTTTAAAAAAATGGCTAATAAATCTTTAGACGAGAACAATTTTATAATTTCTCCATGTTCCTAAATTTCTTTAAGTAGTTATGTGACTGACTCACTCATCAGGCAGCTCTCTCACTGATGGAGAGCAGGGCCGAGCTAGCCCACAACTGCCACCTACTGGTCAGAAATCAATATGAATTGTCAGATACCGGCAGACATTTGTTGTAATTCTTGTTTTTAAGCCCACTGCATAGAATCGCCGAGCCATGTCAAAAATAATTTCTCTGCATAGGATGATGTATGTTATTCAATGCATATGATAAATAAACCACTTTGACTTTGACATTTTTTTTATTAAAGCTGCATTGTGTAACAATTGCTCCCATCTAGTGGTGAAATTGTATATGACAAGCAACGGAATACTGTTCTAGCACCTCGCATTATTATGCCAGGAACGCAAACTTGTTTCAAAACAATAGCGCTCATTTTAATTCATTGCAATAATCAATGTTAATTCACTACACAGCCCGTGAATTTTAACCAAATGCAATTGTATTGTGTGTAAAGAAACAATAAGAAAGTCTTTGACTTTGACTTTGACAGAACAGGTGATAGCAAAAAATTATAATTTAACATGTTTTATTAATAATAGTAACAAATATGTTGTACACACAATTCGATTGATTAAATTGTCAGTGTCTCATGTGAAAACACGATTATATTTGAAAAACTTTCACTAGTCTGTTTTATTCCAACAAAATACTAATTTTAGCAAACCAAGAACATGGACACTACCTATGTAATGAATTAACAATGATTATTGCAATAACCCACGAGTGCTATTATTTTGATATGTAAAATCTTAGTTTGTGTGGCCAGGCAAACGTTCTTGCCTACTGCACAGCTTGGGCCAGCGCTGCCATTACATGTCCTCGAGAATAGGCATAATCTTCCATCTTCAACAGACTTTGAAATTTGCCGGCAGTCGTGAGTAATCTCCCCCTGGCATTTGTCACGTCCTCATAAAGGTTTATAGTGTAAAAGCGCGAAAGGCAGAGCTTGAATTTCCAGGTATGTCGCTCTTTGGCTAATGTATTTTAAAGATGGAGGCGTAACATGGCTGCCGCAATTAGAGAGGCACAATTTTATGTATTGTGAATGGAAGATTCTACGCTCATGAAAATACTTTGATTAGTTAGTGGAAGTAATTACACATGAATGAGCACATATTTTTGAAAGATCAAAGGGGTTTTTGTTAAAAATCGACTAAAATAATACACAATGTAACTTTGAAGTATACCTGAATATTGGGACAGTGATGTCAAATTGTTATTTATTTATGAGCTTTAACTAATTTGCTATACTGTTGGAGTGATATATGGGAATAAAAAATGTACACAGTCATTTTGAATAAACCCCCAAAAATTTATTTTAAAAAGTTATTTAAACCAATTACGTGGAATTTTGGCACATAATTGAAATATGTTCATTTTATGTATTCATGTTATGTGCATCCAACATATTTTAATTGAGCTGGAGTTATTTACAGTTGTGCTCAAAAGTTTACATACCCCTGGAGAATGGGTCATAGACGTACCATTTTTAAAGAAAACATGAGTTAGCAGGCAAAACATTTCATTCTTATTTCTCATGGGATTCATATATAACTGTAGGTCATAACAGAATGATGGCAAAACATGGAAACAAAGAAATCATTGAATGACTTCTGTTCAAAAGTCTGCACACCCTCAGATCTCAATATATAGTGTATTACCTTCTTTTGCAGCAATGACAGCGTGCAGAGGTTTGTGATAGTTGACTATGGGGCCCAAATTCTTGCAGGTGATATAGCTGCCCATTCGTCTTGGCAAAAATGTCTCCAGGTCTCGCAAAGTCTTTGGTCATCTTGCATGAACTGCACATTTGAGATCTCCCCAGAGTTTCTCGATGATATTAAAGTGATGGTTCAGAATAATATAACCCTTGGGTCCATTAGCACTTGCCTTAAGCCATTCGGCTGATAGCGCTAACTCGACCAATGTTATAACAAGGGAAAAAAGCTTATGGGGGTTGTTTGGCTTGAGGCCAAGGTGCAAAGGACCCTATGGTTAAATTACACTGAACCATCACTTCAAGCTGCTCTGAAAAACCTGCAACTTCTAAAACTGTAACTAAACTATATAAAAAATAAAAATACAACTATATATATTACTCTTTACATTATGTCCCTATTTTTCTAGGAGCCTTACAATAAGGGAACAATGCGGTTAAACTACAGAAGTATTGGATTCACCATTTAGAAATGATAACACTTTTCAAATAAACAACTTTGACTTTGACTTGAAAAGTGTTATCATTTCTAAATGGTGAATCCAATACTTCTGTAGTTTAACCGCATACAAATTTGGTTGATTCCAGATCGAACTGTACCTTTTAGTGTACACAGTCTAAAAATGAAACACACATTGTTCAGGTTTAAGAAAGGCATCACTCTTTAGTGGTTCAGGCCAATCAGCGGTTGATTTTCTGGTAATTGTTTGGTAGTAGATAAATTTCAAATAATAAATTAACAATAGTTTCAAAGGTTTTACTTGTTTTTGTGTCATCATTCGTGAAGGTGTAAGGGATTAATTGAACATATGTAATTGTTTTCTGAATTTTGTTGTCATTTGCTTTTTTTATTAGAGACCATAAACTGTTGTTTACACTAAACACAATGAACACATTACATATACACATAATATATACACTCACCTAAAGGATATATATGTGTGTATATCAGCCGCGGTCGGTGGATCTTAATTTGGGAGAACGGGCTCGTATTACGCTCAGGACCGGACTGAATGGAATGGTGCACAACGCACAAAACCCAGTCTGCAAAACAAAAAAACACTGGGTTTTGTGTGTTGCGCACCATTCCATTCACTCCGGTCCCAAGTGTAATACAAGCCCGTCCTCCCCAATTAAGATCTACCGACCGCGGCTGGTGTATAGTTATATATGTGTTATAATCCTATATACACTCACCTAAAGGATATATGTGTGTGTAAATGTATATATGTGTAATAATCCTATATACACTCACCTAAAGGATATATATGTCTGTGTATATGTATATATGTGTAATAATCCTAAATACAGTCACCTAAAGGATATATATGTGTGTGTATATGTATATATGTGTAATAATCCTATATACAATCACCTAAAGGATATATGTGTGTATATATGTATATATGTGTAATAATCCTATATACAATCACCTAAAGGATATATGTGTGTATATATGTATATATGTGTAATAATCCTATATGCACTCATAGGGCTGGGCACCGAACATCGATACTTTTATGGCACCAACCGAAACACTACAATACTATCGAGTATCGAAAAATTATTTATCTTTCGGTGCCAAATTTTGGTTCTAAAAGCGTCTGTGAGCCAATAATCATGTAGCATACTTGCGTGTCACTACATAAAGTCACTGGCGATTGGCTGTCTTAAAGCAACTTAAAACACGCCATGTGAAAGAAACACCACCACCACGCAGAGGATTTCTGAAGTTCCTCAGTCGTATACCGTTTATAACGTTACTCTTTGACCAGGCAACATCTTTGTTTTTTCCGACATAACGGTAAGGTTACACATTTTAGAAATACTTGACAGATAAGTGTAATTTCACTACTCAAACCGAACACAGATTTACTACTGCCGTTGTTGCGCTCATTTCGATCGACAATCGAAACTCAATTATTCTCCCTATAACGTTGACTACTCTATGTATGTTAGCTTGTGCTGCTAGTCGGTTGCTGTAGTTAGCTCTGTCTATTTCCCCCTTCACATCAGCATCTGTGCATGTCCACCCTGATGTTAGAAATAGGAAGACCATACCAGAAAGTGTCAATCCCTTTACATTGTCAGCAAGAGGGAAAATGTCCAAGGAAAGATAAGATCAGTGTTACAGAGTAGTCACAGGGGTTATTTTTAAAGGTTTGCTAACTTTTTCGACAGTGGAGGCCCCATGGTCGAGGTGAACAACTTATTGATATAAAGGGAGTTCTTTTTTAAAGGTAGTTTACCAATATAGCCTCTGTTAGCCTGGATAACCTTTTTTACTGTTACTGTCAGTAAAATTAATTACACCATTATATTGTTATGTTTTGTGCTTTACTTTTATTTTCCACCTTAATTGTTTTTCAGTAAAGCACCATTATATTGTTATGTTTTGTGCTTTACTGAAAAACAATTGAGGTGGAAAATAAAAGTTTTGGGTTTACATTATTTTGTTGATGTTGAAATGGATTTTAAAAATATGATATCGGAAAAAGTATTGTTAAGGAACCGGTATCGAAACGGAGGTATCGAAATTGGCACCGGATCAAAAGATTTTGAACTTCTCTTCAGCAGGGACAGGGAAGATGGCTAAAATTGATGGGAAGATGGATGGAGCCAAATACAGGACCATTCTGGAAAGGACCTGAGACTGGGACGGAGAGTTGTCTTCCAACAAGACAATGATCCAAAACATAAAGAAAAATCTACAATGGAATGGTTCACAAATTAATATTTCCAGGTGTTGGAATTGCCAAGTCAAAGTCCAGACCTGAATCGAATCGAGAATCTGTGGAAAGAACTGAAAACTGCTGTTCACAAATGCTCTCCATCCAACCTCACTGGGCTCAAGCTGTTTTGCAAGGAGGAATGGGCAAAAATTTCAATCTCTCAATGTGCCAAACTGATAGAGACATACCCCAAGCGACTTACAGCTGTAATCGCAGAAAAAGGTGGCGCTACAAAGTATTAACTTAAGGGGGCTGAATAATTTTTGCATGCCCCATTTTTCAGTTCTTTTTTTTAAATTTGAAATATCCAATAAATTTTGTTCCACTTCATGATTGTGTCCCACTTAAAAAGTTTCTTATCTTTATGTTTGAAGCCTGAAATGTGGCAAAAGGTTGAAAGGTTCAAGGGGGCTGTAATGAACACTCCAAATGTAAAAGAGAACAATGTTTATTTATAAACAGGTATGACTGTCCAAGGAAAAGGCACAGAATAATCCAAAACAAGGCAGAGGTCAGACCGGAATAGCAAATATATGGCTAAGGTACAAATAGGGAAATCCACAGGCAGAATAATCCAAAACAAGGCAGAGGTCAGACCATAACAACAATACATGAATGAATGCTCAGTAATAAGAAACCTGTACTTACAATACCTCGCGAAGAGGCTAGGTGTGTGTGTGTCTTA
>JACXGM010015642.1:10418-21232 GCA_016801145.1 Umbra pygmaea | reverse complement strand
GGAAGGGCATGATGGGATAGCTGTTAATTGATGAAACCAGGTGTATGGGATAACGGAGGGGAGGAGTCATTGATAAGTGATGAATTAGGGCTTGATGAGGGAATCTGCACCACCTGTGGGGAAACATACGGACAGAGCAGAACAAACACACAGAAACACAGCAGAACATTGCACACAAACATCCAAATAACACAAGGTAAACCCTTTTATGCTACTACTAAACTGGGGGACGTAACAATGATGTCCTATGTTATTGAAAAATGTGTTATTTTGTCATTTTGACTTCATACTTCCTGTCTGTGATATTTTTAGTCAAAAAGAAAGACCATCGTCGGCTTTGAGGCGCGATATCTCCGGCTGTGAGTAACACACAGAGATGTGCCACCACTCATTATTATATTATTGCATGTACGGTTCGTGAGATAATCGCGTTAGAGCATCAATCGACTTTGCAGGGTTAAACACTGGTGTATTATCTGTAAGGCCATTTTGGGAAAGTTGACTCCTTATCTATGTTCTTCTTTAATAAGGTCAGAAAATAAGTAGCAGTTACATCGACTTTCCCGTTACCTCTTACAATTCATTGAGACGGACCGTCTATACACTGGGCTGGGATAAAGGGGACTGCACTACAGTGGTTCAGATCCTATCTAACAGACGGGGTCTTTTCAGTCACTATGGATCATTTTTTAACTTATGTGGCTCTTGTGTCCACTGAGGTTCCGCAAGGGTGAATTTTGAGGCCAACTCTTTTTAATCTGTATATGATTCCTTTGGGAGATATCATTAGAAAACTAAATATCTTGTTTCATATTTGTGCCGATGACATACACATTTATCTGCCTTTGAAACACAATGATTCTGATCAACCTCTCTTAGACTGTATAGCGAATATAAAAAAGTATCTTTCGAGTAACTTTCTCCAACTGAATGAGGATAAAACTGAAGTGAAAGCCAGTCTTGCTAACAGGATTGGTATTTTTTCACCAATGTCAATTCTCACGTAAGGAATATCAGCTTCATCATAGACCCGGACCTTGGGTTTGTTAAACAGATTAACTTAGTGGTAGATAACAGTTTTTATCAGTTACGACTGTTTTCTAAGTTTAAATCTGCATTGTCTTTTAAAGACCTTGAAACAGTTATTCATGCTTTTATCACCTCACATTTGGATTATTGTAATTTCCTTTACTATGGTCTTCCCCAGTCCTCTCTCTCCCATCTTCAGATGGTGCAGAATGCTGCTGCCAGACTTTTAACATCCACTAGGAAGTTTGACCACATTTCCCCAGTCTTGGCCTCTCTGCACTGGCTTCCTGTCCAGTGTTGAATATTTGAAAATGTTATTGTTTGTTTTTTAAACTCTTAAGCCTACTGTATGTAGTTTGAGAATAGACAGGCCAACAGCTCTTCGGAGCCCAGAATAATGTGTCAGATATCTTTGGATGGTAATAAACCTTAGGCTCACAAGATACACAGAATGAAATGACTTTAGGGTAGTTTTTGAGGCCGGAATATCAATGCAACGCTGTAGTCTAAGACAGACATGAATGTATACCATAGGTGCTCATTTCTGGTCTCCTAAGAAAAACAGGCTTAGCATCGATAATAAAAACTATTCTCACCTCAAGGTAATTTAAAATGTTCAGATATGAGATACAATCTTTCATGAAATACAACTGCACTCCCAACAAAAGCAAATAATTATTAGTATTCAAAACACAGACATTATAAAAACTAAACTGGGATAATCAGTGTGAAATAGTATTTACCATGTGTCCTGAGTAGCAGTCACCCAAGATAGTGTGATGAGCATCTATTCCTAACATGCGCTACATGTAACCGAATATTAAATACTTTTACATTCACCATTTCTTCTCAAATGATCCCTGTTCAAAGCTCACGTGCTAAGACAAATTAAGGAGTGATATTAGTGGGAAGACAATAACAGCTAAATGACACATTTGATACGGCAAGCAGACTTGTATCCTTATTGTGTATTTTCCGAGCATCGTTATGGAGAACGATTATATTAAGATTTAGAACTCTGGCTGTTTTAGCTAAAAGAGCAATGGGGGGGAGGTGGTTCAAAGAAAACATCCACAGTCGTCCCTCCCTATTCCTACAGCTGGAGTCGGCACACAAAATAGAAAATTTAACCAATCAAAACTTGTTTGTATTGTACATTATACTGTCTGTGTAAAAATGATATGCTGCTGATTAGAAAAGTGTAATTTAACAACAAATCAACTGTGTGATGACTGAAGCAGATACCCTGTACACAAACCCAAGAGCTTTCCGAACACTACTACTAAACTGACCGAATGAGTTGTCTTCAAAAACAGATAAATACGGCTGGTTAACTGGTTGGGATCATAAACTACTGAGTATGTTAGGTAGCCTTTAGACAAATCTGTAGCTTAAATATCCTCTATTATATTAGGAGTAACACACTTTGAACTATGACAGGAATGTGGAAGACTGTAGATGGAGGAATCACATAACTTCTCTAATCACAATCTAACATAGTCTTCCTGGCCTCCACACACATCATGGCGACCTCCTACAATAACGAAACCAGCCGTGGGAGAGTGCAGAGCTTTGGAAAAGTGTAGACTCAGGGGTGTTTGGTTGAGTGTGGCAGTAGCTGGGCGTTTAGTCCTTCCCTGTCTTGTGCCCTTATGTGACCTGCTGCTAGTGATACATTTACTGACCTGAATGCTATCAAAGTGACAGAGGAAAAACTAAATGTCATCTGCAAATGGAAAAGACAGGCAAAGTGAAAATTAACCCACTGCAAAGGAGGAACGTGCACCGGTTAAAAACGGAAATTGAGACGCGAGGCCTTGCCATAGGCAAGTTTGCCTCAGCATGATTAATTCAGTCTCCAGCATACTACAATAGGGTTAGGTGACAAGGAGACAACTCTTATGTTTTACATATCTATAACCTTTCCAACCATTTTCTGCATAAGAATTTCCTAACTAACAGAAAAGCACAGAATTTACTTGTATTAGTAAGTTTGTGTGAGATGTTTTAATGTGGACAAACAACATCATGTAATCTTCTCTTGACATGGTTGGATCGTTTTGTGTCTGTAAAATGCATCATGCAAGCAATTACACCTTGTGTGAAAATATTGATCAAATAACCATCATAGTGCAAACGGCAGGTAAACATGTAGTCACAGAAGGATATTTGTGTAATTCGACTCAGAATCATGCAGTTTAGTAGGCTATAGGTGAAAATAGTTATGTCAATGAGATTAATGCTTTATTCCAATAAGTTTAGAAGGTCTTATGCTTGTGACATGATGATTGATGCTTGTGTAATTCTGATCGCATCCCTAATAATCTCATCATATAAGATGAGATGTATGATGTACCTGCATGCTGTTGGATAACGTACACATCCCAAGACCAGACTTGGCGTTTAAAAAAAGTTTTTTTCTGACAAAGCCATTGGAATTCAAAAGGCTATGAAGGCACACCGAATTTTAGTTTTGTATTTGGTACATGATGCTGTATGTGAAAAATAGGTTTGTTAGTGTTTAAACACAACAAGTTTGGTGTAAATATCCCTGTTGGATAACAACGCATGTCTTCTTTACGCAGATTGAAGAATAGTCTAGATGTGAATATTGCATTTGTTTTGTGAAAATATGAAATGGAAAGACTGTATATGTAAAAACCTTTAAAAAATGTATGATATTTATGTGGTACTCCCAGTAGGACATGCAGCAGGCTGTTTATTATTCTGCAGATGAAATACATAAGTTATGATCAGGGCAGGCTGGTGAAAGTGTATGCTGATGAGCTTATTGCTACATTCCAATAAATATCCAGTCTTATTCTGGCAACATGACTAATGCTTTGTTGATGGATGACACACAAAAATAATTTTGGTCTCATCCATAATAATGTCATTAATTCAGCTAGCCTACCGGCAGTGTATCTGAAAGCTTTTGAATAGAATGTACATACTACGGCCAAATTGGGCATATTTCAATCAAAATTTGATGTGACAATGTCAATAATAGAGTTGAAAATACTATGGAAACATGCTGAAATTTGTATTTCAAAATGTATGTGAAAATACAACTTTGTTATTAGGCATTGCTTTTCAAATGCAACAGGTTTGGTGGAAACGTGTTTGAGAATGTGCACATCGTCTTCAGTCAGAATGTTTTTCAATAAATCCATAGCAGGTAAGGGAGAGTCAAGATCAAGACATGTCTGGTTCTACCAGAACATATTCCCCAGCACTGGACGAGACTGTATTCTGCAGCCATAGCTTGCAGTCAACTTACCTACCACAAAAAGTTGCAAAGATTGCTACTTGCCAAGGCAACCCTGTTTGACATCCATCCATCCAGCCCGGACAGCACTGAGGCAATCTTTACTGCCCCCTGTTGGACCCCCTGTGCATTGTTGGTATTTTTGAACCAATTACATTTTTGTCAATAATCCCTATCTACATTGAAATTTCTAAGTAACATGTCTGGCCTAGATAAGAAGTATCATTGTGCAGCTACTTTTATTGACCAACGCTTTTGATTCCATAAATTCAACAGCCTTGGAACACTGCCCTGGTTGGTTAAAACAGTAATTCTCTGACCAGGTATAGTTTCAGATTTTAGGGCATGGGTGTTCCCCAGGTTTCAATTCTCAGGTCAACCTTATTCTGTGTACCTAAATGATGTTTTTCTAGCTGCTGAAAAGTTAAAATTATTTTTAAAAGTTGTAATAATGTTTTTTTTCCTGTGTAGCAGGTACAGTATAAAATGACATGATAAATGTTGGCATGCCAACACAACTTGTGTTGGTGCTGAAGTGTTAGACCTTCAGTACTGTAGCTGCGTTTTCATCCAATCAGTGATGTGTTTTCAGTGTGTATTCTAAAAACTGCAGTGGTGTTTCAATTAAACCGACTTTTTGATAAAAAAGTTTCTTAATTTCCATTTTTTTAAGCTTCATTGTGCATCGAAGGCACCATTCTGGTGCTGACATCTGTGCATAGTCGACATCTCTCCGTCTTGGAAGCAGTTCTGCTTTGATCTGGCCTAAGAGCCAACATTAATGTAATTAGTTGACTGAAATCAGTTCATATTTAAAACAGTCAAGGTAAGTGTTAAGGTTAGTGTTGAGTAATCAGTCACTGATTGATCGTTAGGGGTTAAGTTTCGGGTATAGAATAGCAGTAACCCTGTTTAAAGGGAGTTCTGTCCTCTTTATTGAATCAATTACATCAATTTCTGCCTTTGAGGCAGATCTGCCTCTTAGACATGTACAAGTAAGTATAGCTCCACATGTGAAAAATTAAAGAACCCATAGGCTCCAATTGACATTGTAATGGATAAGAATGGTATCATTTTAATTTTTCAAAAGACAACCATGCATCCATATCACTGCATCATAATCTCATCATGTGCACTTTCATGTAAAGTTTACAATAACTCATTTAGTCTGTAGCTTAAAATACTGCATGATCCTTAGTCATAGTATAAGGACAGTGTAATATAATTGTGTTTACTTTATCATTCTATCAATATTTCTCCATCAATTTCTCGCATGAGTGCTTTTACAAACACAAAAAGGTCCCACAATGTCAAACTGACTCGATAATTTACTCCAATACTAAACCAAATGTGACAACCTATTCCTGCCCTACTCTACTGTATTTTTGTATTTTCCTACATAAAACTTTTCTGTAATGCTCAGTCGGTATGTACGGTATATCTACAGGAGTGCGAACATCGCTGAGCTGTCCTCACTCTGTCCATCAATGTTCTAAAACTCAGTGGGCAGGTAGGAGTGCATTTCTTCATCAGAACGCATTGTGCCTGGCACTGGAGTGCCTGGGGACAAATTTCACTGTCACATACTGCATTATTAATAACACGCCAATGTCCCCTGGGCTTCCTATGGAACGTTAAGCAAACCCCAATGAGTTGCATCCTAACATAAAGTATAAGACAACTGTACAGCCCCAATATACTTTGCAAACTAACTGGAGGTAGACAAAACAATGTCCTGCACGCAGCTGCGTTTATAGTACAGCAAGTTTAGGACACAATGTAGTAGAAATATTATAGAAACCCTGAAATGAATCAGAGAACTAGAGGGAACGCATTTACCACTCTGTTGACAATACCTTATCGAATGCAATCGAAACTTGAACAACAAATTTAGGCGTAAAGTGAGGTCCAAATCTTTGCTGGCCATGCACTTAACGTAAGGGTAATTCCTTAGCGGGATGTAGATCTAGTCAAACCACGTGTCCAAGAAACACTCCTGACCCTTTGAACTTGCTTATGTGCACAACAGGCTGAGTGCAACACAACGGCCTCTCTATCTGAAACACAAGGAGGAAGAGCTGGGCACACCACTCCCACTCCAGCCTGCAGCAGTACGCCAGCTCCAGCCTTAACGCTGCCCTGGGACAGCCTCCCCTCCTCACTCTTTCATCAGACCTGCCAACTTCCCCCTGCTCTGTCGCTCTGAAGAGAGCCAGTGGGCCCTTAGCTCTGCGCTCCTCAGATTCCTTTCAATGGAGATATTAGCATTTGTGCTCTTTGAAACTACGCTTTATATGGTATTTTATATGATAATTCCCTTCATGAAATGAATCATGCTGTATATGTGAAATACACCCTCCCCCACACCAAACTATCAGTGTTTTAGCTAAAGCTTAATTTTCATCCTCTTCATCGCGTTACCAAAGCACTATTTGTTTTCACTTCTTCACTAAAGAATGATTTTCCCTTTTGACCACATCTCTGGGAGTTCTTTATCAGCCTGCCAGCACTGGGAACTATTGAAAAGGGAGAGACCAGAGTACCAGTGTAGAGAAAAACAGTTCTGGAGAGAAAAGAATGAGTAACAAAGTGTCCACAGAGTTTAGTTTGAATATGATTAGTGGGTTGAAGTCTCAGAGGACACCTGACATTACTATGTGTGTGTGTGCATGTGTGTGTGCATGTGTGCATGTGTGTAAAATGTGTGTGTGTAATGAGTGTGATGCTGATTTGACTATACATGTTCCCACAAGGGAAGTAACCTATTTTTTCTTTTCTGACAGGGTGTTTCTACAAGCTAATTTCCTCCATTATTGGATAGCATGAAACTGAGGGTCTTGATGTTGTAATCTTACACTCTTAAAAAATAATTGTCACAGTCTCCCCCCTCTGTGTAGCCATGTACAATATGTGTTTCTGTGTCTCCTGGACAGTTCATGTCATCCCTTGCATCCACCTGCAGATCATCTTATTTGTCATTCAACTGCACATACCAGACAAGCATCTGTTAATGTAGTTAGTTCCTGTGTTTAACTTAATCCCTGTCGGATATTGTTATCAGTTAAGGTTTGTATGTGTTACCCATGAGTTCAGCTAAACTACATGCTTTTAAGCAGATGATCTTTTGTTTGCCACTGGCTGTGTTTTTCAAGGAAATAAATACTTGCTGAGTTTATACTGCATTTCGACTCCTTCCTCCAAACATTACAATAATCCCAAAATGTTTTGTCAGTTGTCCCCATAGCTTGTTTAAGTTTCATATTGATAGGGCTTCCAGAATTCCAGTTAAACCGATAAAAACACTATAAGACAACCCCCAGACAAAAAAATTGACAACAGGTTTTATTTAAAAACCAACAAAAAGCCTTAATATTTCCTTGAATGGTAAAAATATAATCACAACAGATTAGATATGTTTTTCATTATTTCACAGTAGTACAGTGCATTCGGAAAGTATTCACAGCGCTTCACTTTTTCCACATTTTGTAATGTTACACCCTTATTCCGAAATGGATTAAATTCATTGTTTCCCTCAAAATTCTACAAACAATACCCCATAATGTGTTTAAAATCTTAGCAAATGTATTAAAAATAAAAACGTACAAAAGTATTCTGCCTCTGGAGTCCTCCGGGATAACATATCCCGGAAACACTCCTTCTTCAGTCGGACGGCTTCCCTGACCACCACGGTGTTCGTGGGTTACCAGCTCTTGAGGCACCGAAGACCCTAAGACCACAGCTCCCCACCGCAGCTTCAGCAATGGAGGTTTTGAACATTGTCCACTCGGGTTCAATGCCCCCAGCCTCCACAGGTAGCAATTACAGTTTCTCCCACTTTTCTTTGCAGGACCTCTCAAGCTCCATCAGGTTGGATGGGGAGTGTCAGTGCACAGACATTTTCAGATCTCTCCAGAGATGTTCAATAGGCTTCAAGTCTGGGCTCTGTCTGGGCCACTCAAGGACATTCACAGAGTTGTGCTGTAGCCACTCCTTTGTTATCTTGGCTGTGTGCATAGGGTAGTTGTCCGGTTTTGAAAATGAACCTTCACCTCAGTCTGAGGTCTAGAGCGCTCTGGAGCAAGTTTTCAGCACAGATGTCTCTGTATATTGCTGCATTCATCTTTCCCTCAATCCTGACTAGTCTCCCACTTCCTGCCCCTGAAAAACATGCCCACAGCATGATGCTGCCACCACCATGCTTGAATGTAGGGATGGTGTTGGCCAGGTGATGAGCGGTGCCTGGTTTCCTCCAGACGCTTGTCATTCAGGCCATTGAGTTCATTTTTTGGTTCATCAGACTAGAGAATTATGTTTCTTATGGTCTAAGAGTCATTTTGACCAACACCAGGCAGGCTCTCATGTGCTGAGTACTAAGGAGTTGTTTCCTTCTGGCCACTCTACCATACAGGCCTGATTGGTGGAGTGTTGCAGAGATGGTTATTTCTCTGGAAGGTTCTCCTCTCTCCACAGATAAATGCTGGAGCTCTGTCAGAGTGAGCATTGTGTTCTTAGTTACCTCCCTGACTAAAGCCCTTCTCCCCCGATCACTCAGTTTGGCCAGGCGGCCAACACTAGGAAGAGTCCTGGTGGTTCAAAACTTCTTCCATTTACTTAACAGATGATGCAGGCCACTGTGCTCATTGGGATCTCCAATGCTACAAGATATTTCTCTGTACCCTTCCCCAGATCTGTGCCTCAATACAATCCTGTCTCGGAGGTCTACAAGCAATTCCTTGGACTTCATCGCTTGGTTTGTAAGCTGACATCCACTGTTAACTCAGGGACCTTATATAGACAGGTGTATGCTTTTCCAAATCATGTCCAATCAACTGAATTTACCACAAGTGGACTCATTTTATCCATTTTGGAATAAGGGTGTAACATAACAAAATATGGAAAAAGTGAAGCGCTGTGAATACTTTTCCGCAGGCACTGTATGTATTGTCATTTCATGTCGTGCAGAACAAGTAACGATGGCTAGTTGGTTAGGTAGTTGACTGTCAGTTGCAGGGAAGTGAGAAAAACAAGAATGTCAAAGCGAATGTCAAAGAGAATGTTCCTTCTAGATTTTGATCATTTTACCAGAGCTGTTATTCACACTTTGCTTAAACGTTAAGCTAAAAACAAAATTTTAGTTTGCTGACCCAATACAGTCAAATGGCATTGAAGATTTAACCTATATAAGCGTAACTATGTACAGTGGAAACCATTACTTACTGGTAGGCAAAAAAAGACAATCTATAAATCTTTAAATCCTGCGTGTGGTTCCTCCTTACCATTACATGGGAATCATTAAAAAGGGGTTCCCTATGGGGGTAACTGAAGAAGAGTTTTTTGCTTGTTTTTTAAGAGTGTAGGATTTGGATACCATTTTAATGTTTCTCTATGCTGTTTGAAAGACATTACCAACTAGCATTTGCACAATTGGGAGCCTTTCTGTTAAGCTACTTAATATTTTCTCACAGCCAGCGGACACAGATACATAAAAAACGGATAAACATGTTCCTCTGTCTCTAGGGAGGGAGATAAAGGGCCTCATTGGAAGAAATTCAAAATGTCCTTATAACTAAAGTTACTTTAGTAGTTCAAGGCATCCAAAGTACTTTGCAATAATTATCAAAATCTGAATTATTACACAAAAACAATCATACAAAATAACGCAGGTATGAAACAGAACAAGAAAGGACATTCTTTTAAAAACGACACTTTGAATATATTTCGACTGCTACCACAAAGCTTTTGCTGTTTCATAATTAGTTGACATATAAAACATAAAAAGTACATAGTTTAGGGGTTGGGTAGGGGTTAGGCTTATGGTCTAAGCTTACAGTTAGTTTTAGGTTTAAAATAACTTTAAGGATTAAGCTATATGTGTTAGGTTTAAGCTATATGGGTTTGTTTTCTGCTCCCCAATGTGTGTGTGTGTGTGTGTGTGTGCGTGTGTGTGTGTGCGTGTGTGTGTGTGTGCGTGTGTGTGCGTGTGTGTGTGTGATTGTGCAAGTGTTAAGTGTATGCATATGTATATGTGGGCGTGTGTGTGGCCTTGATTTTGTATGGTTGTGGGGCCCTGAAATTTTACAGATGGTCCCACAACCATACATAAACCAAACAAAAAGATGTAAAATTAGACCTTGTGGGGACAAATTGTACCTTGTGGGGTTGGTCCCATGAGGAGAATTGCAAGTTATGGCTCAGGGGTTTAATTTAGGGAGGAATTTACTATTGGGCATAAGGTTAGAATTGGCATCCAAAGTACTTAGGTATTAGGTTTAGGCATTACAGATTAGGTTTAGGTGTAGGGTTAAACATTATTCCAAGGTTAAATTTAGGCACTAAGGTTAAGGTTAGGGTTAGGGCAAGGAAATAGGGAACATGGATTTCATGTTCAGGTAAATATTATTTGTTTCAGGGCCCCACAAAGAAGGAAAAACAAACCTGTGTGTGTGTGTGTGTGTGTGTGTGTGTGTGTGTGTGTGTGTGTGTGTGTGTGTGTGTGTGTGTGTGTGTGTGTGTGTGT
>JACXGM010015642.1:0-10318 GCA_016801145.1 Umbra pygmaea | reverse complement strand
ACTTGTCATATAACAAGGCTCTGTCCATGTCAATTATGGAGGAAAATGACATGCACTTGTGTTTGTATTACCTTTGTAAGTGATGTTTTCGTTATTTTCCAATGTGTTTTTCAAGATGCCAGGGTGGTTGTTAGATAAAACAGTGTGGTGGGTTGTTGTTACGGAGGATGAAAAACTAATGGTTTTCTGAGCCACAGGGAATAAAACAAGCTCTAGAGGCTCTCAAAGCCAAGCAATTCCTGGTGAAAGAAAGACTCACAGACACTGATGTATACTGTACACACATACACACATTGATACACACACAGTTACTGGTGAGTGTAACAAATAGCTACACAAAGTATATGTTAACATACAATTGTGTTGCAAGAGTATTAAAAAACTAGGCCCTTTTGATTGCTAGTCTGTCCAAGCCATGAGTCAATCTGTACTTCCAAATGTCTGGGGATGACCATTGTGGAGGTGACCATTGTGGAGGTGACCATTGTGGAGATGACCATTGTGGAGATGACCATTGAAAGGGATGACCATTGAGGGGATGATCATAGAGGGGATGATCATTGTGGAGATGACCATTGTGGGAATGACCATTGTGGAGTTGACCATTGTGGGGATGATCATTGTGGAGATGATCATTGTGGAGATGACTATTGTGGGGATGACCATTGTGGAGATTACTATTGTGGGGATGATCATTGTGGAGATGACTATTGTGGGGATGACTATTGTGGAGATGACCATTGAGGTGATGACCATTGTTGAGGTGACCATTGTGGGGATGATCATTGTGGAGACGATCATTGGGGAGATGACCATTGTGGGGATGACCATTGCGGGGATGACCACTGCAGAAACTGGCATGCAATGCCTTTATTGACTTTGAAGGCAACTGAATTAATGAATCTACATATCGCTCTCTCTTCCCTCAAAAAGTAATGTTTGTCTGCTTCTTGTCAGTCAGGGTATAGTAGGAAAGCACTGATGGTTGAAATGTGTTACATGCTATTCAAAAGCACTTCACACAGTGCCCACACAGTACTGGGTTTTTTATGTGTTTATGCCAAAAATAAAGGTACCGTGATGGTGCTAATTAGTCATTTCCTTTACTCACCTGAGTGCAAACAAATTAGCATCTAGCTAGCCTCATCTCTGTTGCAAACACCAAAGCCGAGGCAACCATGTTTCTCAGCCCATGTGTCAGAGGTCCCCAACTCATTCCAGGAAGGAAATAATGATTTTGGCTGGTCGGCAAATGCAAAAAAAGTGCCACAACACTATTTTCCATCAGCCACTCTAGGCCAACTTTTGCAATTTCAGGTCCCCTGTAACATTGATATTCCACACCTCATGTGTGGCTTAGTGTGCCCTGGGATTCCATAGAGAGACTGTGTGGAGCTGTGTGATGCCTCGTGATTCCCAGTGGAGCGTTAGGCTGAAGCTGCTTGTTAAGCCTTCCATGGAGCGCCCCATCAATACTTTCGGCTTGCTAATGCTTGAAATTTTGAATGGCTTGAACATTTTCAGCATCAACACTTCATTTTTCATGTGCACTTTCCCCAGTCTCTCCTGTGTGGGCTGTTTCGATTTCTCAATACAACAAGAATTCTGGGTCTGTACGGGATGGATTTTAGAATAACACAGTATTTGAAGTATTTGTTTTCAGCCGGTCAGTTGGTCGATTGCTGGAACAGATGAAGGCTGAAGGCAGGCATCCAGACAGTCTCTCGTAAAAGTGCCTTAAGGGAAAGGGGTGAAAAGGTCAGGATGAGATGCGGGGGGAATGTTAGAGCTAGGATTCACCTTCAGCGGAAGGAGCTCCGGTCAGCCCTGTTTAGAACCAATTTGATTGGTTATGGATAGGGAGTTTGAGTCTGTGCTGCCCCCCACCCCATCCGTCATTCACATCACACTGAGAAAGCCAATTTCATCTCATTACAACCATGCTCACGCTGCCATCTGCAGGGGCCCAGACACATAAACATCCACACATCCGCACACACACCGAACAACAAAATAAACGCTGCTTGACACACCGGCCGACTGATATATTGAATGACAGATTCTCCATTTCATTCTTTCTCCTTTTCTTTTCAACTCACACGGACGCACATGCACTCAGAAACGCGCAGGCCCAGCTTCAGTCCAGAGTTGACAGTTAGCGACACATACACATGTACTGGTAGGCAACACTAGGAGACGTCCACACACTCCTAGGGGGTTTTTACCTGCTATGTAATTGCACTAACCTAGGGTCCCAGGTCTGATATTGTCTCCGACTAGAAGGATGTAAACCGCACGTGTGTCAACCCTGCAGGAGTTGCCTCGCGTGGATGTACTGTACCTAAACAGATGATATTAGCCATACACATACAATATTTATTACAATACCCATATTCTCTCAGATTTTTGTTCTCTCAAGATTTTTGTTCTCTCATAAACACAAATGCACACGTACACACAAACACACACATCAGTCGGAGTGCTTTGGACCTTTATAACGAGTTGGGATATTTCATAATTTAGTAGATATCCTTATCTGCTCTGAATTGCCATGCTATCAATGTCTTCATCACAGTTGGTGCTGAGAAGAGTTTGAGCCTATAGGGTGAGGTTAGCACACCCCCCTGAGGGACAGTAGCCCCGCCCCCAGCATTCATTAGAACCCAAGCTACCGAGATAAGTCTGTATCTGCTGACTGATATGTATTGGACTCTTAGAAGATAAAATATCAAAAACGTTTTCAGCTTTCCCCATAGGAACATAATTTCATGGATCCCAGGAGAACACTGTTCGTTTCAAGAAGGAACACTTTTTGTTATGTATAAAACCCTTTCTAATGATGATTCCATATGGAACACAAAATGGTTCTACTTGGAACCTAAGATGGTTCTAGTCAGAAACATAAAAAGGTTCTCTTATGGAGACAGCCAATGAATACTTTTGGAACCAGTTTTTTCTAAGAGTGTCCATGACCATCATAATGGGATTTCACGCATGAGCTTCTGTGTAAACAGCCTGGCTTAGTGCACAGGAAATACACAGTCAAATAGCCTAAATGAAACAATCATAATTAAAGAAGACTCATAAATATGACACAGACAGGCACCCACACACACAACACAAATCATTCTTGTAGTAAACACAGTATGCTGTGCTGTACGTGAACAGTGGTATGGAGAGTTGGCATTTCATCACATGATGATTGAACCTCCATTGGAAAGGTCAGCCAGTTGGCTGTTATAGCTTTTATAACTGCACATAGATCACACGGCTGAGTGCTTCCTCTCTCATCCCCTCTCATACCCTTCAAACCTCCGACCGATCCACCCACATGCTCGTCCCCCTGCCCAGCCACACTGCGTCCAGCTGACTCATCTTCCAATGCCTGCCACATGCGCCACTCTGCCTACAAATGCTCCATCAGCTCTGCCTGCCTCGTGCCACCCGCCACAAAACCAAGTGGGAATGCCGGAGCAGAAAATTACGGAGACTGCGGGGCTGAACCCCACTGTGATCCCAGGGTCTCCAAATCAGCAAGCAGAAAACACCGGTCTTGAAATTTCTATTTCTAGTACATATGGAACCAGGTCTAATGAGTCAATTAGATTAGGAACGTGAGGGCCAGTCAATGGCATCAATGCCTTCATCATCCAGTAAATGCCTACACACTCTGGCCACATGAGACTGGGCACTGTCCTGCACCAGGAGGAACCCAGGGCCCACTGCACCAGTGCGACCCTCCAAGGATATGCCTCCCCAGACCATCACTGACCCACAGCCAAACCAGTCACACTGGATGATGTTGCAGGCAGCATAGCGTTCACCACGGTCCAAACTCTTTCATGTCCGTCATATGTGCTCAGTGTGAACCTGCTCTCATCTCTAAAGAGAATGGAGCACCAATGGCGGACCTGCCAAATATATGGTCTTCTGGCGAACGTCAGGCCCTAATGCCACCCTCATGAAGTCTGCTTCTGACAATTTTTCAGGAAGGATAAGGAGAGAGCAACTGGGTATAGCCACCACCTGCAAAACCAATCTCTTTTCAGGAGTTGTCTTGCTGTTGCCTCTCCAGTGCACCTGTTGTCACTTTCATTTGCACCAAAACAGGTGACACTGATTCACAATCGCTTATTCTTCGTAACTGGACATATTGATATCCCTAAAGTTTAATTGGCTTTGTGTTGTACTGTGATGAATTTGTGTTCCTTAAATTTTTTTGAGCAGTGTAACATTAATTAAATTTCACATTTATCTTAAATTAGGTAGTTTAATTTGTTAGCTTCACTTTCCTGGCTCCATTCATGTTATAAAGGTAGATATTAAAATTAAACCTGCCACTTAATTTAGTCAGGCTTGTTACTGTCCAACGTACATGGATAGCTAGGTGGTTGAAACACCAATTCAATTGAATCTTTCAAAATGTACAGACTTTCAGCTGTTTGCACTGAATTAATCAAACAAAAGCATTTGAAACAGCTCAACACAACTAATGCATCGAGTGGTTTCCCCAAATCCAACTGAAAATGCAAATCATTATGACTTCTTCAAGCTCAAGCGATCATTGCCCTTCACAAACAAGGAATAGGATACAAAAAGATAGTGAAGGCACTGAATATTCCCAGAGACACCGTTGGAAGCATAGTTCGCAAGTTCAAAGTTAAGGGAACAGTGGTTACATTACCTGGACAGGGCAGAAAAAAGAAGCTATCAACAAATGCAACCAGATTTCTGAGAAGGCAGGTTGTGAAAAATGCTCCCGTACAGTAACTGCAAAAGACCTGCAGCAAGACTTGGTGGCAACAGGCACTGAGGTGTCAGTGAGAATAGTAAGGCGCATACTGAATGCAGGGTTCCATGAGAGAACATTAAGACGCACACCACTTACTGGCCCAAAAGCACAAGAAAACTCTGCTCCAATATGCTCAAAATCATATAAAGAAGCCACAGAGGTTTTGGGATTCTGTTCTGTGGAGCAATGAAACAAATCTGGAACTTTTGGATCAGCGGTGTGTCTGGAGTAAGAAGAATCTGTCCACAGTCAAGCATGGTGGGGGTTCGGGAGCTTTAAAAAAGTTTCCAAAAAGCTCCAAGGAGCTAGATGTATTTTGAGTAGCCTAGAAAGACAGTACTGTGTAATATCAATAAGCATTCAGTGATGCTTGATGAGGCTCTTTTTCCAACCTGATTGATGAGAATAAAAACTATTTATTTAAGTTAAAATCAGCATTTCACAAGTGAACTTCAAATACATTTTGAAAGAATTAATTTTGATTAGAATATAAATTAATGCATCCTCTGTAAAAAAAACATGTTTTCCTAAACATAGTTGCCCTGAAATTGCACAGAAATACAAGGACTTTGGCTTAATGAGTGCACATTCGGTTTTTAATACCATCACTTCACACATGAACTAAACTAGTAATAGCCTCTAAACCTTCCAGCTGTCTACTGGACCCTATTACAACTAAATCCTTAAAGGAGCAGCTTCCTGCACTAGGCCCTTATGTGTTAAACATAATAAACGGCTATGGGTGTGTACTAAACTCATGAAGATATTCAGTAATTAAGCTTTTCTTAAAAATAAAAAAAAGCTTGTCCCAGAAACATTTTCTAAATATATGCCCATATTGATGCTCCTGTGCCTCTATTTAGTATTTTTAAAAAGCTGTTTCCCAGCAACTTACTGCCTTCCTGAAGAAAACAACTACCGGTATCTATGAAGTGATCTAGTTTGATATTAGATAAGCATTGCAGTAAGAAATGAATGGTGGAAAAAATCGAATAGAAACAATATCATATGTACAAAGATAAATGAAGTAAAGTATATACAGTACTGTACATGTAAACATTACACAACTGTATCTGATACTGTATGATGGTGAAAGTGCAAGTAAATTGACCATAATGAAGATCAGACTATTTGGGGGTGGTGTTGTCCATTGGGAAGGGGGTTGTCCATTGGGGGTGGTGTTGTCCATTGGGGGTGGTGTTGTCCATTGGGGGGGTGTTGTCCATTGGGGGGGTGTTGTCCATTGGGGTGGTGTTGTCCATTTGGGGTGGTGTTCATTTGGGGTGGTGTCCATTTAGGGGGGTGGTGTCCATTTAGGGCGGTGTTGTCCATTTGGGGTGTTGTCCATTTGGGGTGGTGTCCATTTAGGGTGGTGTTATCCATTTGGGATGGTGTTGTCCATTTGGGGTGGTATTTTCCAAGAGTAGGGTGTGGTGGAACAGGGGCAAAAAATGTTGGAAGTTAAACAACCTGATGGTGGTAATATATGATCTTGAACAGCCTGGTAATTTTGGGGTAGGTGCTTTTACTGAGTCTGGCTGTTTTTGACAGGGTGCTCCTGTTCTTCAACACTGTGGTCATATGGAGTAACCAATCCAGCTTCTCAGAGGGCGGGGTCCACATGGCATAGTGGGCTAAGTCGCTGCCTTGCAGGACAAACTATGTCATGATAATCAATGGTTTGAGCCTGATTCCAGCAGGAGGCAGCGCAAATTGACAGAGCACTGCCCAGGATTTGGGATCGATAAGTCGGATTATGTACATTGCCACGTTGCTCTCCAGCCACTCCCTGTGTGCAGATTGGGTGCCTGTAAATTTTATCACAGAAGTATAGTTGGTGAGCGTAATCATCCTGTACATTAACTGATTAAAGGTTTCTGAGAATAACCAGCTGGCCCTGCAATATGTGGTTGGATGACCGATGTGAGCACACGTCCCCTTCCAGCATCTGTCCCCGGTTGGTTGGGGAGCTTCCGACATAATAAGGTTAGTGGAGAAATATTGGACAAGAACAACTGGGAGGGGAGAAAAGGGAGGAAAAAAAGATGTAAACCTGAAGGAATCCTGTACACTGCATTTCTGTTGATGAGGATTCAAGTTACAGTAGCTCAGTCTAATTCAGCCTGTTGTCCAATCAGCTCTTTGTTTTACCTTAAGAGTGAAGTTATTTACATGGCACCACACCTCTCTATAGGCAGTCTGGTTGTTGTTGTTGTTGATGATTAGGCTAACTACCATCGTCAGCGAACTTATTGATTGAATTGGAGCTGTCAGCGACCATTCTGACACACAATAGGGGTGCAACAGATCATCAAACTCACGGATCGGATCGTTTTTTGGATCAGAGTCACGGATCGGATCATTTTTCGGATCAGCAAAATAAAAAAATATAAAATAATTGGAATTTGTGTTAGTTGTTTTTATAATTTTCTGTGGTTATGATGAGCGATATGAGAGAGAAATGTGGTTGATATTGATCGTTGTTTAGGTACATTAAATCACCTTAAGCCTTTTCCTCGCCATAGGAGCCAATGAAGAAGAGAACTTTAACGTGAGATTATATAATCGTCTTCTTAAATCGTTGGATTTCGGTTAGTTATTTTGACAGGCTTAAGTGTTCGTAACAAGAAATGGCCATGAGAAATTTGGTGATGGTTGACCATTGTTTAGGTACATTAAAACCACGTTAAGTTTTTTCACATTAAGCCTTTTAGTATGTCCCGTATGCGATGGGATGTTGTAACGTGGCTCAAACACTTTCAGCATGTTTAAAGTCCTCCTTTTGCACAACCGAATATGGCCTCATGTCTGCACCTATAAACACACCGATAGCGTTAGTGATGGCTTTAGCCCGGTCTGATAAATTGCTTAAAGTCCACGGTGATAAGCGGTTGTTTTGCAGCTTTCGTTTTCACTCCTGTCAGTGAAACACTGGGGTGATGTCGCTTCAAATGCGTGGCCATGCTTGATGTATTTCCACTGTCATATCGCTTTCTTGTGCCACAGTGCCTACACACTGTCACGGTTTTATCCACTAACCTCTTTCCTTCATTATATTTAACAAGGAAGCCAAAATGCTCCCATACAGGGGATTTAAATGACGCGGGACATTCAAGCTCCTCCGTTCCTCCGCTCGCCATGACCATGCTGTGAGAGGACTGAACATGCGCAAAACTTTTTTCATTTCAGTAATCAATCCGCGGATCACGTGTGTGCCGAACCGAAGATATTGATTTGAACGGATCACGGATCAATGACGATCCGTTGCACCACTAACACACAATGTGTTTAAATGTAATACAAGGGGGGACTGAGTTTACAGCCTTGTGGGACCCCTGTGTTTAAATTAAGTGATGTTAACAACTTTCACGATCTGAAGATGACCAATTAGGAAGTTCAGGTCCAAGATGTAGATGGATGGTTGCAAAATCAGAGCCATGATCTTGGTAATAATCAAGGATGGCACTGTGGTGTTGAAGGCAGAGCTGTACATGTAGTATAAGTGACAGAGGTAAATTACCTCACCTCTGAATATCAGATTTCATCTGAGTGAGAAGGGGGCCAAAGTTGGCAAAGAGGACAGGTAACGGGCGAGTCACATTCACTTCAAGGTAATTGAAGCCAGAGTGGTTAAGCTGAGAGCACGTCTATCTGCTGAAGCTGCAATACTGCTGAATTGATGGGAAGCACTAACTCTTTAGGAGATTAAACTTGTAACCAGAAAAAGATCCAAAGTTCTCCAGAGTGGAGAGAATAAAGTGTAAAGAGGTTGCAGGGTTATGTAAATAGAGCATCAGGTCATCAGCATACAATGATAATCTATGTTCAACTTCTATGTTCTCTTTGATACACCCTGGAAACAGAGGCAGGGGCCTGCAACACTACCAAAAAGGGCTCAATGAAGATGGCAAAGTGTAAGGGGGAGAGAGGTCAACCCTGCCTTGTCCCACCTTCCAGGGCAAAGTAGTTAGAAAGGCAAAGGAGCCTGTAGTGGATTTTTAGATGTTCCACAGGACTGATTATAGCAGCTGTCTAAGAACTACCAGTCTCTCACACTCTTGACGTCTGCTGGAGTGAGACCCGGAAGGGAGGGGGGCCAAAACCCCCACTATGGGTAGTCAAACAAGAAGCTGAGATCTCAACATTATACTGTATATCATGATATATCATTTTGGGGCTTGCTGGATCATCCCATAAAGGGAGTTTTGGTTTTACTACATGCAAGACATTATGATTTTCTCCACAGAGTTAGAAGAGCTAGAAGAGATTAATGCTAGCTTTCTACAGGGAAGCATAGTCAAAATGTGATAACCCACTACATTTTGGTGCCCCGTGTTAGGAAATCTGGCTAAGCTGAACAGTTTCGCGATCGGTGTGCATGCAGAACAGCAGTTAATGGATTTATTTCAAAAGGAATAACCGGGCAAATCTGCCGAAAGGACGGGTTGTGTTTTTCGGAGATGGATTCACACTGAGGATTCTGCAGCACCGGTGAGTAACTGTTCTGTAGGCTCAAAGAAATGTTTGCTTGTTTTTACATATAGAAACCACTGTATGTTGTTGCTAGACTACTCATTTTTAAGATAAAACGAACATTGCAATGTTTGGGTTGAACAAAGAATGCATAGGGTCAGAGGACCCACAAATAGTTCTCTTTCTACAAGCTTGGGAAAACAAGGTGAACCCTACACTCAAGATGTTATACGCACGTGGTTTGGATATAATCGCTTTAAACGAAAGCATACTTAATTGGTACGCATCAGACGGATTGAAATTAAGTAATTGGAACAAGTACAAAAAGATACACTCAGCGCTTGGCTATTTAATGTTCAAAAACATTTCAGCCCTGACGAAATATAAAGGTAGTGTTAAGAAATTGATGGACGATAACCACAGTAAACTTATAGAGGTGGAACTCTTACAGGCTAAAGTGAATTCTTTTGACTTGGTTAAGAGAGATTTGGAACAACAAAACCAGGAATGGAAAGAAAAATTAAAGGCATGGTCTAAAATGGAGCAAACTGACACAGACGACCCAGCAGTTTTCCTCCGATCCCCGCAGGCCGTGGGGGGACGGGTCAGTATTGTTAAAGGCAAGAAACCTGCAAAAATAGCCGTCCTTAAAACCATTCAGGACCATGAGGGAAAGAAGTCACAAATGAGCAGGAGATTAACCTACGAAGAGTGTAAATCACACATGGGTGCTATTGGCATGCTACCTAGGAGTGGTCCGTTCGAAATGTACTGGCAAAAACTACTGATGCAGGCCGAGGTATTCAGTTTAGAGCTCAGAGACATTTGACAGGTAGTAATTGTAACTATCCCACAGGACCTAATGGCAAAAATGTCAGATGAGCTTCGAACCGGACAAATCATGACTAGGCTAAATAATGAAAGTGACCAAGAAGTTATGGCACGACTTAAAGCCTGCTTAATAACATTGAGAGGTCCAACACACGTGGCGTGGAACAAAATATTAGAGCTCAAACAAGGCACAGAACCTTTTGAGACGTTTGCCGAATCAGT
>JACXGM010015641.1:0-21124 GCA_016801145.1 Umbra pygmaea | reverse complement strand
TCTAAATTACCACAGCACACCCACACACAATTAATATGTACATGAGGTCTAAATTAACACCACACACAGTGTGTAAAGGTTGTCACTAGTAATGCCAAGGATCAAGGGTTAATTTCCTTAACAAAGATGTGTACAGTCATGGTCAAAAGTTTTGAGAATATCACAAGTATTGGTCTACACAACATTTACTGCTTCAGTGTTCTTAGATCATTATGTCAACTGAAGTATAATTACAAGTATTCCAAATAAGTATTTTTTCACAATTACATTAAGTTCATGCAAAGAGTCAATATTTGCAGTGTTGACCCTTCTTTTTCAAGACTTTTGCAATCCTTGATCAATGCTTGGAGTTTGTCAGAATTTGTGGGTTTTTGTTTGTCCACTCTTTAGGATCGACCACAAGTTCTCAATGGCATTAAGGTCTGGGGAGTTTCCTGGCCATAAACCCCAAATTTGTATGTTTTTTTCCCTGAGACACTTACCACTTTTGCCTTATGGCAAGGTGCTCCATCATGCTGGAAAAGGCATTGATCATCACCAGACTGTTCAGGGATCGTTGGGAGAAGTTGCTCTCGGAGGATGTGTTGGTACCATTCTTTATTCATGGCTGTATTCTTGGGCAAAATAGTGTGTGAGCCCACTCTCTTGGCTGAGAAGTAACCCCACACATGAATGATCTCAGGATGCTTTACTGTTGGCATGACACAGGACTGATGGTAGTGCTCACCTTGTCTTCTCCGGACAAGGTGTTTTCCGGATGGCCCAAACAATCGGAAAGGGGATTCAACAGAGAATATGACTCTACCCCAGTCCTTAGCAGTTCAATCCCTGTGCCTTTTGCAGAATATCATTCTGTCCCTGAAGTATTTACTGGAGAGAAGTGGCTTCTTTGCTGCCGTTTTTGACACCAGGCCATCGTCCAAAAGTCTTTGCCTCACTGTGCATGCAGATGCACTCACACATGCCTGCTGCCATTCCTGAGCAAGCTCTGCCCTGGTGGTGCCCCGATCCTGCAGCTGAATCAACTTTAGGAGGAGACGGTCCTGGCGCTTGCTGGACTTTCTTGGGCAGCCTGACGCCTTCATTAAAACAATTTAACCTCTCTCCTTGAAGTTCTTGATGATCTGATAAATGGATGATTTAGGTGCAATCTTACTGTCAGCAATATCCTTGCCTGTGAACTACTTTTTGTGCAAAGCAATGATGATGGCACATGTTTCCCTGCAGGTAACCATGGTTGACAGAGGAAGAACAATGATTTCAAGCACCACTCTCCTTTAAAAGCTTCCAGTCTGTTATTCTAACTCAATCAGCATGACAGAGTGATCTCCAGCCTTGCCCTTGTCAACACTCTCACCTGAGTTAACGAGACAATCACTGAGATGATAGCAGCTGGTCCTTTTGTGGCAGGGCTGAAATGCAGTGGAAATGTTTTTTTCATGGCAAAGAGGGACTTTACAATTCATTGCAGTTCATCTGATCACTCTTCATGACATTCTGGTGTATATGCAAATTGCCATCATCAACACTGAAGCTGCAAACTTTGTGGTGACCAATACTTGTGGCATTCACAACTTTTGACACGACTATACACACCTAAGTGTAAGTCGGTCTAGTTAAAAGCTTTTGCTATGAGGAATATATTACACGTACAGCATATAACCAGAACATACATTTTATTATATTCTGCATTACACATATATTAAGGGCAAAGAATGCAATTGTTTTCATATACGTCACACAGAAACATGAACATCAAAATACATTGGTACATTAATTATACATTAATACTAAATACATTGGTACATGGACGAATCATAATGCTTTTGATGGGATATACTTCTGTAATGATGTTGCATTTCAGTACAAACATAAATGTACTCTTATCCCCACATTCACCTGTATTCAGAGATTAAAAAAACTCTTTACAGCTGTTGCCATTATGAAAGAATGTTTTGCAAGAAATTTGTACAAACTCCTGATGTAACTCTAGATAGATGAGAGATTGTTTAGTGAGCAAGATGTATGACTTATAAAGCTATAATTGGTCCATTGTTTTACCCCAACCCTAATAGACATTTCGTGTTTATGTTGGAAAATATAGACACCACAACACATTTTGTTTTTTAAAGCTTGATGATTGGGTAACTAATTGTATCAACTGTAGAAAACAAACTGTAGTTTGAAAACAAAAATGTGAAATGTCAGAGGAGAACGGTAGAAATGTTAGGCTACATGTCTACATGTTATGGCCATGTAGTCGGAAAGAGGTCCTCGTTACAGGATGTCTTGCATACCTATGTTGTGCAATAATTATGTAAAATGTTAGGTTTTCTCACTTTAAATGTAAGCAATTGATCAATGTTATTTATAAACTTGACGGTATTGATTTATATGACTAATTTCCATGTGTATATCAACTAGAGGTCAGGATTGGTTGATATCTGGCTCATGCACTGTTAATGTCGACTGTTACTGAAGAACTGGGGGTGACACTTTGTGCTAATGGGTTCACGAGTCATCTTAGTACTGGGAAGTGTTTCCTATTCCAAGTTAATACAGTAATAATTAGGGCTTGAAAGTGGGTTTGGTCCACAGGGCATGCTTCAACAACTGAAACATTAATAAGTATTAAATAATGCCCAACATTTATCTAGCTGATACCTTTCTCCTGCACAAATTATCACAGTAACATGTTAGGCTATATCATCAGATGTGATTTTTAGCAATAAGCATACTAGCCTAAACTAATTAGAGCTTACGTTTTTAACTAGTACATTGAATTTTATAAAATTCCACTTTTATTTTTTAATCTATCAAATAATCTTAAATGTAATTTGAAGTGCCCAGGCTTAAACACTGAAACGACTGCAAAGCATATCCTCTGACACTCAATTTAAACACATAATATAAATATATGCGAAGTAATATTAGCACTTAACATTTATCACATCTTTACTCGCTATAATATGTAAAAGAAAAATAAGACAAACCTTGATATTTTTTTTATCGTTAACAATGTTCTGAATACTTGAATGCCCCCCAAAAATGTTCCAACTCCAAGGGTTTAATTTGACAGTAGTTTAACCTTTTACACCATGCTAGTTAGCCCAGATTTTCACTGCTGTTTTACTGCTATTGCTGCCTAATTGAACCCCGAGTCATACTGATGGTATAGGTAACCAAGGACATTGATCTATATCAAGATGAGCAGGGTTGTTTCTGAAGTTTGGTTTTTTCATTTGTAGTTTATGTCACCCAGGTGGACAGGTAATAGAAATAGAATGAATCGATCTGCCAGTTCTAGTTATTCTACTTCTTTAGCCAGAGTCCGGACGCAACTCCAGCTTTGCACTCAGATTTGCACTCTTAACCAGCCAAGGAATTCAAGAATGGACAGTGAAAACAAAAAGCCATCTCTAGTATTTGGTAATAATATATACTGAAGACTGTTCTATAAACTTTTCAAGATGTTGAGTTAAATATATATAATCTTTTCATAGTTTGTGATCTCAGCTATTGCAGTACAGAGCAGCCGTGTTTTCATATCTTAGGAAATAGCGCCCCCACATGTTGATTCAGTAGCACTGCACTATTCTCTAAATTGCAGAGCTAACATGCTGTAATTGGAGGTTGAAGAAATAATACATCTACTTAAAAGTGTGAAAGCTATTTAATTATGAATATAAAAATATGCAATAATGACAAATGTTAATATGAATTTCTGTAAAATGTACCTTTATTAAATTAAAATGCCACATTAATTGACTTAAAATTAATAATCACTCCTTTTCTATCTGACATTTAATTACAATGGCACTGGTGTTTTTTTGAAAGAGGAAGTGTTGTGGACTCATATTATAAGAAAATAACAGTAAAGCCTGCACACTGCTAATACTCCCAACTCACCATTTCATTGACAACATTTCTATCAGATATCGACCCAGCGGGCCTTCCCGTTATTTTCAAGTATAATAGCCTAGCACCTACAATTTTTATGTGTGTGTGTGCTTGTGCAGCTCCACAGATACCTTTACTTTATAAATAGTAAGACCTTGTAAGAAGCAATGCTGAGTCTACTCACAACGTGGTCTGAAATTTACTCAAGAATGTACACCCTTCCCAACATGTATAAGAAAAATGTTTACCAAAACAGGTGATGGATTGTTAGTAGACTGAAAAGGAAACATTTACTCAAGGTCAACGTCTGTAATGTAATTTGTGCCTGCTGTGTCTTTTGTGCTACCTGTCAATCAATAAATGCACAGTCTATGATATGACTCCATAGATGTTTCTTCTCATTGCTCAATAATAGTAGCAGATGTGGGTTGTCTTCATAGAAATATAAGAGTGTGTCCATTTGGACAAAGCCCAAACATGTCTGGTTTTATCAAAGAGGATGTCTCAGGTCAATGGTTAATGTTAAACACAGGTCAGAGGTCAGCTTGGGAAGTTGATAGAGCAGGACAACAGGTGGCCTTTCAGTTCCAGTTTGTACATTATTGAGTTAACGTGACTGAGGAGTGGAGAGAAGGACTGAGGTTCACAGAGAGCTAGGGTAACATAGCAGCAGCTTGAAGTTGCAATGACTGAAATTGAATTGCACTGAATCAGACTGAATCAAATGAAATTTCACTCAGACTGACTAAAGAGCACAAGTCCAAATAAAACTAAGAACAGGACCCCAGGACTATTGTGGAGGAAGTACATTAGCAGTGTGAGGAGATTCAAAACAACAAGAGATCCCAGTCAAAGATTACATCTAGTCTAGCCTTATAAACCTCTTTCAATGAGCAAGCCAATATTTAGTCCAGGACTGGGCCAAATCTGTGTCCTGGTATTCGCCTGTGATTGTTATATCTAGATGAGGAAGCTATGTGAAAATGTTATGTGAAAAGCTGTGAGGTGGCTCAGTGGTTACGGAGTCAGACTTGTAATCGGAATGTTGCCAAGTTGGCTGAATGTCATTGTGCCCTTGAGTAAGACACTTTACCATAAGTAGCTCTAGGGGATGTCCCTGTACTTATGGTCAGTTGTCTTGGATGTGTCTGCTAAATGACAAAAAAATATATATATTACACATACTTTTTAGGAAGCGAGATATCCCACTCATTCTTTTCTGTGGCTCGTAAGCAGACCAGAATCTGCTACAAATGCATAGGTGCCTGTAGGTGTGATACCCCTTTAATGAGGACAGAAACATTTAGACAAAAATGAATGAATGGTACATCACACTACTATGTGCTGACACAAAACTCTGAAGCACACAAAGACCTAGTCATTTAGCAGACGCTCTTATCCAGAGCAACTTACAGTAAATTCCATGGCATTCCCTGGAGCATCTTAGGCAACTAAACACTGAGACATACAGTCGTGGTCAAAAGTTTTGAGAATCACACAAATACTAACAAGTATTGGTCTCCACAAAGTCTGCTGCCTCAGTGTTGATGATGGCAATTTGCATATACTCCAGAATGTCATGAAGAGTGATCAGATGAATTGCAATTAATTGCAAAGTCCCTCGTTGCCATGAAAATGAACTTAATCCCCCCCAAAAAACATTTCCACTGCATTTCAGCCCTGCCACAAAAGGACCAGCTGTGCTAATGTCAGTGATTGTCTCGTTAACACAGGTGAGAGTGTTGATGAGAACAAGGCTGGATATCACTCTGTCATGCTAATTGAGTTAGAATAACAGACTGGAATCTTTAAGAGGGTGGTGCTTGAAATCATTGTTCTTCCTCTGTCAACCATGGTTACCTGCAAGGAAACATGTGCCATCATCATTGCTTTGCACAAAAAGGGCTTTACAGGCAAGGATATTGCTGCTAGTAAGATTGCACCTAAATCAACCATTTATTGGATAATCAAGAACTTGAAGGAGAGGGGTTCAATTTTTGTGAAGAAGGGGGCGAGAGGGCACCCAAGAAAGTCCAGGAAGCGGCAAGAACGTCTCCAAAGTTGATTTAGCTGTGGGATTGGGGCACCACCAGTGCAGAGCTTGTTCAGGAATGGCAGCAGGCAGGTTTAAGCGTATCTGCACAGACAGAGAGGCGAAGACCTTTGGAGGAAGACCTGGTGTCTAGAAGGGCAGCAAAGAAGCCACTTCTCTCCAGGAAAAACATCAGGGACAGACTGATAATTCAGTGAACTCATTGTCATCTTCAAGAAAACATCTTCATGTCTACATCCCTAAATGCATTGACTTGCTGCAATGTTATTGGTTGATTAGATATTTGCGTTATAATGAGCAGTTGAACATGTGTACCTAATGAAGTGTACGGTAAGTGTAAATTCGAACTTAAAATTTACGCACAGATCTTAGCAAAACACCCAGATTCACTCATCTCATTTTCTTCTTCCTCAGACAGAAATCTACCCTGTGCCCTGCCATTCAACCCAGGCTGAATTGAAGGTATCAAATACACTGATGAACACATAAGGTCGTAGAGATTTATAGACAGAATAATATTTCATAAAACACGGTTCTACCCGTGTTATACGTTGTATATAAACAACACTTCACGACAACAATAAAACGTATTTGAGACTATATTCCAATATCTAATATACCATTGCCACATCTCTAAAATAAATATATAATAAATACCGAACTGATCCGTTCCGTGTGATTCAGATAGCCCGTGTATTCGTATTTACATTGCCAATAATTTACGATACATTCTTCCAAAGCCAACGTCCCTAATGGGAGCATATTATTTATTACCAGTCTTTTCAGCGAGGAAGGACAAAAGGAAAGAGAAAGTAAAAATGCATCGGGAAGCTCAGCAAACACCTTAATCATTCTTGGCTGTATACCGTAGTAATACACATCCCTTGGCTCTGCTTTCATGTTACAACAAAACTAAAGAGAACATTTTAGCTTTCATAAAAGTTGAAAAGTTGCTCGAACTTGCCGACGGTTCGTCAGAAGTCGTTAGAATTTACAATGTCTCGTGGTTCGAATGCTGGATTTGACCGACACATTACGATTTTCTCTCCAGAAGGCCGCCTCTATCAAGTCGGTGAGATATTTGACTTTTTTCATCCTCTGGGTACAATTAATTGTCTGATCTAGTCTGACCTCAGTATACTATTAGTCTTATATTAGATATGCGTACTACACTCTATAGAATATGTTGCCTTTTAAATACAAACTATACAGCTCCCCCATAGACTAAACGTGTGTTTTTAGATTATAACAGCTAATGCTGCGCCACATAGGCGTACTTGGTGAAAGCGTTTGAACGTAAGGTGCTTTAATAACAATGCATTTCAATGGTCATATTGTTAAATTAGACACATCAGCCCATAACTATTCTACCACTGCTATTTAAAATAATAATGGGTATTTATGTGATAGGTTGCTTGTGTTTATTTATACTTTGATTATCACTGCTTTAAGTGACTTACCACTAACACATAAAAAGCATAAAATAACCTATACCTACTACGACTAACACTACTATTATTACACAATATAAATACTTTAAAACAAGCAAGCACATCATATTTGCTTTTATTGTAACTGTCCTGTGCTTATTGTAATTTACAGTTTTATTGTAATAGAGTAGCTCACATATTTTGCACTTGATATGTGTATAACATGCCTCTCAATAAGTAAGAATGCCAATGTTATAAACTTTCTTGACCGCACCATTATTCCGAGACTCTTTTTTGACCAATGACGATTTGAAGGGGGCGCCCTTATTGAAGAAGTATATATGTCTTGTATGGTTTTGTTGCTCCTCAGAATATGCCTTCAAAGCCATTGCCCAGGGAGGGTTGACGTCAGTAAGCGTGCGGGGGATAGACTGCGCTGTGGTGGTAACACAGAAAAAAGTACCGGTAAGTCATTCAGTTTTGGTGTACAGTACATCAAATTTAACAGCAGCATCACTCTTAAGTGGTCAATTGTGTCCTCTAAAAGAGTAAAGTAGAGCACCCTGGACAGGTGCAGAATGTTTAATCCATAGAAATGGAATGGATAGAAAGGACATTCCAATTCAAATCAATGTAGCAGAATGGTCAGAGTGGCAGCCATTATTATGTGTACCATTCCATTGCAAAGATCTAGCAGAATACTTCAGCATTTAACCGATTGACAACATACAACAGTTGCCATTTTGTTGTGCACTAATCAAATGACCACACCAAGCAGTTCAATTGCCTTTCTATCCATTCTATTTCTATGGTTTGAGCATTTAGGGCCTTAAGATAAATGTCCAGAAAATCTGGATCCGGTGCCTCAGAAAGAATAACAGAAGGTTGATATCTGACTATATAGAAAGAGTCAGTCATGAATTAGAAAACAGAGTCAGTCATGAATCATGAAGCATGACAGAGTGATGCCCGAAGCATTTCCACTGAAAAAGCACACATCACTAATTAGTCTAAGCTTTCAGAAAGTGTAAATAACTCAGCTGATACCCTACGCCTGACACCAGCAAGGAATCATCTTCCACGGCCATGTTGAGTGTGTTGTTGAGAGAAAGTGTGACTGTGTTATCCTGTTACAGGACAAGCTCCTGGATTCTGCCACACTGACCAACCTGCACCACCTTACCCCACGGATTGGCTGTGTGATGACGGGCCACAGTGGTGTGTATAGCAGCACTGATGAGAAATCACTTTTACCGCACCTACAGTATGCACATGTTAATGCAAGAAGTGACACACACACACACACACATGCAACTGTTGACACCCCTTGTCTACGCCACAGCTGACAGTCGGTCCCAGGTCCACAGAGCGCGGGTGGAGGCGGCCGATTGGAAGTACAAGTTTGGCTATGACATCACAGCAGACATGTTGTGTCGGAGACTGGCCGACATATCCCAGGTGTACACGCAGAATGCCGAGATGAGACCTTTAGGATGCTGTGAGTAATAAAAACTCCTGTCTCACTGTCCACCTGTCTCACTCTCCACCTGTTGCCCGATTCATCTTTCTCTCTCTCCACCTGTCTCACTGTCCACCTGTCGCCCGATTCATATGTCTCTCTCCACCTGTCTCACTGTCCACCTATCTCAATTGGCATGGGAAACATTTGTTTACCTTGCAATACAAGTGGAAAATAAAAATAAAAACAAAATATATCTATATGTATGAAGTATAAATAAAATACAAAATAAATACAAAAATAATGAATAAAAAAATGATGTTAAAAATTTTCAACTGACATTGCACACAACTTTTAAAAGTTTCAGTGTTACATTTACATTGATATGAGAATCTTAAAAATAGTTACAAGTGAGATAATGTGAGACAATGTGTGATAAGGATAATGTGAGATAATGTGAGACAATGTGTATAACGCTCAGCCCAGTGAGGGCTGTCATTCACAGAGACATTTTGAATGGACTCATTATATGTTCAGGTATTTGTTATTTTCAGTGCATTGCATGAAGTTTTAAGTTTTCCCTTAAATTAACATGTAATTTCCCTTAATGTTCTGTGCTGACACCTCTCTCCCAGTTTGGCTTCGCTAGAATAGGGTTTAGGTTAGGGTAGACATGTATCTTGCAGGTCTGATTAGTAACGACATTCAGCCGTGTTAGAGTAGCTACTTAGTTCTTTCTAATAAGCTGGCCAAACTGGGGAAGAGGTGTCGGTCATTGATGATTTGTTACGTTGTGTTTGGAAGGCTATCCGGGAGCTACTCTTTCGAGGTACAGTGAACCCTCGTTTTTCACGGGGGTTACGTTCCAAAAATAACCCGTGATAGGCGAAATCCGTAAGGTAGTAACCTTTATTTTTTTTACAATTATTATACAATGAAATACTCCATAATACATTGAAACCAAAGAACAAAACCTTTTTACAGGCCCAAGCATTTGTTTAACAAATAAAAGTACTGTATAAACGTTTTTTTTTACAAATACTGTACTGTAAAATAATAATTTTAATCATCAATACGAACTGAAGGCTTCAAATTGTGAAGATCAGCACCGCCCCACCGCGACTCGAGTCATTGGATTAGAACAGGAGAAAATGAAAAATGATTATGAAAAAAAATACAAAGTACAGGAGGACAAAAAGTGACTCATGTGTATTTCACTGCTCTTCTGACTGAGCCGTGTATAAACCGCAACGTTATTGACACACAGGTAGAGAAGAAGCGGAGAGACTGTTTAGCCAATCAGAATGCAGAACACAATGCACGAAGCAAATCCGTGAAGCAGCGAGACCGTGAAAGGTGAACCGCGATATAGCGAGGGTTCACTGTATGTTGTGAAAAGGGAGTTGTTTAAGTTTGGAAGTTAATGCATATGCTCTTTGTTCATGTTTAGCGTTCAGTGTCCCATGCCACTGTAAACAGCACGTAGGCTAATTGATATATCAGTTGTGCACTCACTTAGGCTGTATGTACCCTGCAACCCGTTATTTGATGTATGGTTCTCGGATTTGCCGATCCCATAAAACATTGCAAACCACCAGTTACATGCCTTTGGTCTCCCTCCTTTACACTTACACACCCATGACAATGTGGAATAAATTGAGATGTGTATGTTATGTTCCCAATGTTGTCTGTGCTATCCTGGTTGTCCTGTCATGGTAGCAGGTCATAATTCTTGCTGCTGTTAGTGTTATTGCAAATTGCGGAATGTCGCCAAACAAATATGGGAGCTACGGGTTTATTGATATAATATATTTGTTTTCTTGAATTTTCTCCCTTCCCAAATCCCTCTCTAATCTTGCCTTTTCGGCAGCTCCGCTTTTCTTTGGACAGAACTTTGGTATGACGAAGTGGGGTGCACATGGTTCATCCAACCACCTGTTGCCCAACCGCCAATTCTTTTTGCACTGGTCACCCAACGTGGAAGCCCACTACGTCAAACGGACCCCTATGTTTTAATTTTGTGTCAAATTGTGTGTGTGTTTGTAGGATCTGAGGGAAAAAAGATATGGCTCTAATAAGGTCATATAATTGGCCGGAGGTTAGAAAGTGCAGCTCGGTTTCCACCTCATTTTGTGAGCAGTGTGCACATTGCTTGTTTTCTTTCGGTAGCCAGGTCTGCTTATAACGGCCTCTCTCGATAGCAAGTTCATGTTCACTGAGTCTGTCCCCTATCTCTCTGCTCCCTGTCTCACTCTCCACCTGTCTCTCTGTTTCTTTTTCTCTCTGTCCCCATGTCAATAAAATTTTATCCTTAGTCAGTTCTCTCTCACTCGTTCTCTCTGTCCCTTGTCTGTCTCTCTGTCCACCTGTCTCACTGTCCACTTGTCTCACTGTCCAATTGTCTCTGTCCCCATGTGTCCAGGTATGATCTTGGTGGCCATCGATCCCCAGCTGGGCCCCATCCTCTTCAAGTGTGACCCGGCGGGCTACTTCTGTGGCTTCAGGGCCACCAGTGTTGGGGCCAAGCACCATGAGGCTAACAGCTACCTGGAGAAGAAACTAAAGAAGCATCCAGAGCTGTCATATGAGAAGACTGTAGAGGTACGGATCATAGATACTACATAAAAAGACGCAGTCAGAGCTGTTACAGTGGGCTACAAAATGACTGGTACTCCTGACTGGCAATGCACAAACAATACTGCAAAAAATACAAACAATACAATTATAGAGAAAAACTAAATAAAACAGCAGGTGAGAAGTACTGTACTTTATTAATGTGTCAATAGATCCAACCAAAATCATTTAATGATTAAATTATAAATCATTGTCCTCCAAATCAAGGTTTCACAATCAATGTCACCCTTTAAGATGATTGTAAATAACATTTACCAAAATTAAACCAGGAATTAATTTTGAAAATAATTAATTCCACTTATTTAAGGTAATCTAAGTCTTAACGAACTACATTAAGCCATTACATCACTTCCTGTTCTACTAGGGTTTAAAAATGAGGTAACACGCATGCAATATCCCTTTGTCATCCAACACCACGAAGAAAACAAAAGCGCACTGGCAGTTCAAAAGAGACAGATGGTCATAGACCTTTATAAATCTGGTAATGGCTACAACAAGATTCACAAACAATTGAATAAACCACTGAGCACTATCACGGCTATTTTGGTCAGATAGAGCATCAGCATGTTTCATTTCGAAACATAAATGTATACAAGGAGAGGCACCTCCTACCAAAGGTGAAAAATCGTGGTGGGTCAGTGATTTCTGGCTTTTTTAATTCCAGATGTCCAGGGGCACTGGTCAAGATTGATGGTGTAATGAGTTCCATCAAGTATCAGACAATCGGACTGCCTCTGCCTGAAGGCTGGAGCTTGGCCGTAGGTGGGCTTTCTAACAATACAATGACCCAAAACGTACCTCAAGATCCACACAGAAATGGTTCTGTGACAACAAAATCAATGTTCTGCCATGGCCATCTCAGTTGCTGGACCACAAAACAATTAAAAACCTGTGGACTGAGTTGAAGAGGGCAGTTGATAAGCGCAAATCCAAGAATGTGAAGGATCTTGAAAGGATCTGCAAAGAAAAATGGTCCAACATCCATCCAAATGTGTTCCTTAACCTTGTCTCCAGGTCATGCAAAGTTTGGTCATCTTGCATGAACCGCCCTGCTTCACATTTGGGATGGTATTCTTTTCACTCTAGGTCTTGTCGACGCCTCTTCAACCATAGATCTTATGGTTGTGAACATAAGGGTCTATTTTGGTCTCGTCACTCCAAATTACAATGTGCCAGAAGTAGAGCTGCAGCGATTATTTTTGAAACAATTAACCTAACGATTATTTTTTCAATTAATTGGTTAATCTAATGACTAATCTATCTATTAATCAAGAGTATTTTTTTTACTATTAACAGAATTATAGTACAAATTAATTTAAAATACAGAAAACATGCATATTTAACATTTCAACATTTTTTTCAATCATCTCTTCAAAACAAACAGTATGCACAACAAAAGATATCCCAGTCTTTACTGGTTTAACTAATTGTAACACCAAATATCTATAAAGAAAAATCTGAATTTAGAATTAATGTGAATTCTACATTTTAGTTAACAACAAAATAAATGAAGTAATTCAAGTCTTTTTCAAGAGGAATATAAATATAGAAAAGTTAATGCTCCTTCATATGCAAAGGGACATCATTTACAGTCATATGCAAAAGTTTAGGCACGCCTGACAATTTCCATGATTTTCATTTATAAATATTTGGGTGTTTGGATCCGCAAATTAATTCTGATCTATCAAACAACTGAAGGACACAGTAATATTTTGGTAGTAAAATGAGGTTCATTGTATTAACAGAAAATGTGCAGTATGCATCAAAACAAAATTGGACAGGTGCATAAAAAATAAATCAACAAGTTTAGAATTTTAGGCCGATATTTTTATTAAAAGATGAAAACACTTTAAGTGTTAAATTCACATTGTTGTGAAAATCTTACAAATATCTGTCTGTCTCCTAATAGTTGGCCATCTGCTGTCTATCCTCTGTTCTATCAATGGACTTCAAGCCCAGTGAACTGGAAGTGGGTGTGGTCACGAAGGAAAGCCCCAAGTTCAGGTATTGTCATAGTAATTCCATTTTGTTTCCAGTGTTTTTCAATGGGCTCGTGATTCCTAATGAACTATGCACTGAGATATAGTAAGAAGTAAACTGCAGAATGTGTTACTAACTCCATGAGTTAAAAACACTGAATCTCGAGGCTCTTCCTCTGAGTCGTTTTGTTCATTCAGCTTCACTTTAACAACTGTTCACTGGCTTTGTTTGTCAACACACTGGTCGTGTTGTGGTAGCCTTGTCTCGTCAACAACCCCTTCAGCAGATTTAGGATGGCCAAATTTTCATCGCATGCGTCCTCCTAGCACATGCCGCCAAGCAGTACGATTCTTATCGCTCGTTCAATCCAGAATTCTTAAGCTGATACCTGCATAGGAGATCACACATTCTTTAAATACACAACCGTGATTGAATTCACAGATGCCCTGCATACACACAGGGAGATGCAAGAGTGTGCCGTGACAAGGCGCCTGTCCACCCATCCATTTGAGGATAAGAACCCTTAACACTGTGATGACAGTGCTCTAATTAAAACAACTTGAAAAATTTATTGTATTTATAATTTTTGCAAAGTGTTCCAAGCCAATAAAAAAAAAGATAGAGATCCCACACTTAAATAGGAATACATATGCAGATTGGGCATTAGCGAAATGGAAGAATACATAGTGTACATTTTAACAGCGAGAAATATTAGCATTATTTCAAACCTACCAAAAAGCAGGGAGGAAAATAAATGTGTCCTGTGATGTGTGCGTTGGGTGCAAACCACTGTTGAGTGGGAAGAAAATGGAAAGCTTGTCCTCGTTCGTCTCACTCGAAAGTTTTGGACCAAAATGTTTTTTTTTTCTATTATGGTTGTCAACAACAAGTGGAGGTATGTCATTTTCAAGCTGGTTATTCCAATAAACACGCGTTGAAAACATGCATAATGTCACAAAAAACTTTCAATGTGCATTAACAGGCAGATGAGAAAGCATATTATGGTTGTGTTCTTTTGCTTTGTACATGCATAAGGTGTTCCAGGATTCAGGAAACATGCGCTCAGAACGTGCATGTGTATTTATGCCAATAAACACATTTAGAATGCCCATAATTATGCCCCCCAACAGACGTTCTAAACTTTACCCGGTAGACTCAATGTTTGCCTGATTAAATTGGTCAATTGGATCATGCCCAGAGACAGTAGTTACCACAAGTCTGCACCTTACATGATCAGCCAATCACTATCTAGGAGCGGCCAGTGGTCAGGGCATCTGATTGGGGTCCTTTAGGACCCGGGTTCAAATCCCCGGCATGCCAAAGTGAAGCCTCTATCATTCTGCCTTTGAACAAGACAGTTAATCCTAATAGTTTTTTCTGTAAATAAAAATAACTTCTTATTCAAGTTACTATTAAACTAATTTCAAAAGGTTAATACATTTATATTCTTGTCCAATGAGTATTGTATGATTCTAAATTTAGACACACCAAAAAGTAAAAAGCATTTAAAAAAGTAACTTAAAGTAGTTTAATTTGTTGGAATTTTTTTTGTGTAATTTGCTTCATTTAACTTCTTTATCCATATGCCATATGGATTGCTATATCCGGCCTGCCTTGTACAACGCAAAAAGGACAATTAAAAACTAAACTTAACCCCCTCCGATATTTATTATTGGTGTTCCGTCTTCATGTTAAAGCACCACTGTCAATCAATCGTGATTTGCCCAAATAATAATTGACCTAGTCGATGTCCAAATATTTATGCTCCTGACTACATCTTTAATTGAAGTAAAGAGATAACATTACTAAATATAGATGGTCTGTGGAAGCATTTCCCTCAAAGTTGCCATGGCAAAGAATTTGCCAACTTTTACACTGCCACATGACCCATTAGAAACTTAGGGGAAGAGTTTTATGTGCTGATCGACTGTAAACTATTTACACTTGAACAAGTATCTAGACACCTGGATGGGCTGCTGATCCAATGTAAATGCACAGGCCAACCTCACTGAAAATGTGATCTCTGTTGCTCTCTCCCTCACTAACCTCCTCATGTTTTCATCATCCTTCCTTGCAGGACACTGTCAGAGTCAGAGATCGACGTCCACTTGGTGTCCATTGCTGAGCGGGAATAGAGAAGCGGCGATCTACATCCATTATTTCAGGCTGACTAACGAGGCTACTGGACTAAGCTATTGGTCTAGTTATAGGACAGTAGATTAATGCAACTACATTCCATCTCTTTTAGACTACTGGACTAATTTATTGGCCTAGTTATAGGACAGTGCACTATTGCTACAACAGTACATCTGTTTTAGACTACTGTCGTAGAAGAGTCCATTTTACCAAAAATATTAGGAACATAATTCCAACATAAATGTGTATTTGTTTATGAAAACAAGACCTTAAAAACAAAATAGTCTTCTCTTTAACAGTTTGAGTGGATGTTTTTATCCATCATTTTGTCTGTCCAATTTTTTTCTATCCATCAAAGTATGGCGGGGGGGTAGTTCTGAGGGCACTGTGTGGACCTCTGTGTCCCTGGGCTGTATGTTTGACTCCCGGGTACGCAGTTGTCAACTAACACCCTACAACAGATCAACAGAATAAAACTCTTTGAACAAACAGAATATGGTTGATGGATTTTTCATTACAGTATGTTTTCAGGTCTCCCATTAAAACACAACAATAATAATAATAATAATAATGCATTCAACTTATATAGCGCTTTTCTTCCAAGGAACTCAAAGCGCTTTTACACAGTGAAGGGGAAAGCCCACCTCATCCACCACCAATGTGTAGCACCCACTTGGGTGATGCACGGCAGCCATTTTGCGCCAGAACGCTCACCACACATCCACAAGGAGGGGGATTATAAGGGTGCCCATGATTGAAGTGAGAAGCCTGGTTGGGAATTTGGCCATGACACCGGGGTTAACACCCCTACTCTTACGATAAGTGCCATGGGATTTTTTATGACCACAGATGACACATGAACATCATGCAATGAATCAGTGACCTGCATTCACAATAACACTCGGGAGTCATAGCACCGAACTGTGATTATCTGGGCTTTTCCTTTGAAATACACAAGATCAGGACTCTGACTCTGAGAGACATTTGCGCCGACTCTTCATACGCTTTATACACTTCTACTGTTGTAATTTAGCACCATCTGCTGTCTATAGACTACTCTCTATAGACTACTCTCTATAGACTACTCTCTATAGACTACTCTCTCTACACTCTACAGACTCTATATAGAATCTACTCTCACTAGGCTCTACTCTCACTAGACTTTACTCTACAGACTCAATATAGACTACTCTCTCTATAGCCTTTTCTCTCCGTAAGATTACTCTCTATAGACTTCACTATATAACCCAGGGGTTCCAGATTTTTCTGATAGTGCGACCCCTTTTTGAGTTTGAAAATATTTCATGACACACACCCCAAAGCACACACCTCCCTCCACACATACACAGACAGAGAGACTGAGATTTGAACATCGTCATATTGTATCCTAGTTATGGAATCATTTTTGATAATAGTTTTTAAAATAATGTAATTCTATTCACTTTAATGGGATGGTTGGGCATACATTGATGCACAGAGGTGGTCCAGATGGCTAAGTAGGGCTCAGGAAGAGTTGCAAATCATTTTCTACACTCAGACACTCCAGACCAATAGAAATGTTGATGCGAAGGCTAAATGTTTTTTCAGGGCCATTGTACTCAGTACATTTAATCTTAATATGTAATTTTCTTTTTCTCATTTCTCATTTTCTTCAGTTTTTTTGTGTTCAGAGTTTTCTGCTGTGCGTTTCTCCATATTATCTTTAGCTCTCACAATTCCAGTGCCACCTATAAAAAACTATTGCTAGACTAATCACGACTACCCTTACTCGCAAATAAGAAAAAACTGCTGCAAGTTTAACTGTAACAATTAAATGTGTCCCGCAGAATATACTCTAACCTAAAGGATTATTAGGAACACCTGTTCAGTTTCTCCTTAATGCAATTATCTACTCAACCAATCACATGGCAGTTGCTTCAATGCATTTAGGGGTGTGGTCCTGGTCAAGACAATCTCCTGAACTCCAAACTGAATGTCAGAATGGGAAAGAAAGGTGATTTAAGCAATTTTGAGCATGGCATGGTTGTTGGTGCCAGACGGGCCAGTCTGGGTATTTCACAATCTGCTCAATTACTGGGATTTTCACGCACAACCATTTCTATGGTTTACAAAGAATGGTGTGAAAAGGGAAAAACATCCAGTATGCGGCAGTCCTGTGGGCAAAAATGCCTTATTGATGCTAGAGAACAGAGGAGAATGGGCCGACTGCTTCAAGCTGATAGAAGGGGAGCTTGGACTGAAATAACCACTCGTTATTACCGAGGTATGCAGCAAAGCATTTGTGAAGCCACAACACGCACAACCTTGAGGCGGATGGGCTACAACAGCAGAAGACCCCACCAGGTACCACTCATCTCCACTACAAATAGGAAAAACAGGCTACAATTTGCAAGAGCTCACCAAAATTGGACAGTTGAAGACTAGAAAAATGTTGCCTGGTCTGATGAGTCTCAATTTCTGTTGAGACATTCAGATGGTAGAGTCAGAATTTGGCGTAAACAGAATGAGAACATGGATCCATCATGCCTTGTTTCCACTGTGCAGGCTGGTGGTGGTGGTGTAATGGTTTGCGGGATGTTTTCTTGGCACACTTTTGGCCCCTTAGTGCCAATTCGGCATCGTTTAAATGCCACGGCCTACCTGAGCATTGTTTCTGACCATGTCCATCCCTTTATGGCCACCATGTACCCATCCTCTGACGGCTACTTCCAGCAGGATAATGCACCATGTCATAAAGCTTGAATCATTTCAAATTGTTTTTTTTGAACATGACAACGAGTTCTCTGTACTACAATGGCCCCCACAGTCACCAGATCTCAACCCAATAGAGCATCTTTGGGATGTGGTGGAACGGGAGCTTCGTGCCCTGGATGTGCATCCCACAAATCTCCATCAACTGCAAGATGCTATCCTATCAATATGGGCCAACCTTTCTAAAGAATGCTTTCAGCACCTTGTTAAATTAATGCCACATAGAATTAAGGCAGTTCTGAAGGAAACAGTATTAGTATGGTGTTCCTAATAATCCTTTAGGTGAGTGTAAATTATCTTGCATTTGATTGTGACCAGTAGGTGGTGCCATTAGACAGAGCTTGTGCGCTCATCAAAAACATTTCCTCAATTCTTTTGTTAAGGCAATCTATTTGTACGTCTTTATAGCAGCACTCTGTCAACCCCTACGTTAAGAACCCCTGCTATAGCCTAGTCTACGCTCTATAGACTCTACTCTATATAAACTACTACTACTACACTTTTATTTTAATTGCTTTAATTTTATCTGTTTTAAATGTTTATGTTTTCCTGTTTACGTAAAGCACCTTGAATTGGCATTGTGTATGAAATGTGCTATATAAATAAACTTGCCTTGCCTTACTATATACACTTCTACTTTCTATAGACTTTGCACTTCCTATAAACGCTACTCTCACTAAACTATTCTATATAGGCTGTACTCTCTATAGACTATATAGAGTCTACTCTCTACAGACCGTACTCTCTATAGACTCTATATAGAGTCTACTCTCTACAGACCGTACTCTCTATAGACTGTAGTCTCTATAGTCTCTACTCTCCATAGACTATACCCTCCATAGGGAAATGTATCTCATTATTCTCTCTAGGTGGAACATGCACATACCACAGTGGTAATAAATAATCAACATCAGGTGGTTCAGTGGTAAGCAGAGATGCCACAAGTTAGTGTAATAGATTACTTTCCTTGGTTGGGCTGAGTTCACAACTTTTGGGAAGTTACTCAGTAAGACCCTATTGACCAGGTAAAAGAAGTTCATAACTTACCAGTGATCTATGAAACTAAAACATGACTACACTGGAAAAAATGTTGTAATTTGACAGGAAATCCACTTTAAAAGTGAACAGTTTTTTACCTTCAAATGGAACAATGGGAAACATTCTAATATTACAGAACTTCTTTTACCTGGTCATTAGGGTCATACTGAGGAACTTCCCATGAGTTGTGAACTCAGCCCAACCCAGAAAAGTAATCTATTACACTAACTTGTGGCATCTCTGGTGGTAAGGGATTCAGACTTGTAATCTGAATCAGTTGCCAATTCCAGAGGTGTGTCCTCGAGCAAGGCACTTCATCCAAGGTTGCTCCAGGGGATGTCCCTGTACTTTAAGTTGTTATGGATAAGAGCATCTGCTGAATGACAAAAATGTCAATCGTATTGGGAATCCAGTTCACATCAAATATAACTCAGATAACCAGTTGCGGGCGATGTTGCTTAACTTGTGATATTAACCCTTTATGTACAGTAATGGTCTTTAATATTGCATCATAATACATCAGGTCTTGATAATTGATTGATACTTTCGATTAATTATTTATAGTTTTTAGTTTAGGTATGATGTTGACCTATTACTGAATGAAGGTTGCATATTTTTTTTATTTTTTTATTTAACCTTTATTTGACCAGGTAAGTTGACTAAGAACAATTTCTTATTTACAGCAACGACCTGGGAGCAATTAGGGTAAAGTGTCTTGCCCAAGGACACAACAACATTTGGCTCAGTCGGGAATCGAACTGGCAACCTTCTGACTACAAGTCTGACTCCCTACCCACTGAGCCATCTGCGCCCGTTTCAATACCAACTTCTTCAATTTCAGACCACACTATTTCCAATATATTGCACTTTGTTTGGTTTATTTTGTTTATTGCACCTTTAGCATTAGGGTGCCATTTTGGACTCAGCCACTGTCTAATAAATGCCTCTTCTGCTCAGCATAGTGCTAGATATTTGTCGTGGACCCAGAGCTTATCACCAGCCAATCTAACATTACAATTCTGAAGTGGAGATTATTTTAACCCTCTGTTAAATCCAGTGTCAGCCATACTCATCAAAATGCAACAGGCGGACACAAACAAACATAAAATCAGAGGCATGATTCTAATCCTGGTGTTTTGAACTTCACACCCCAGCACAGCCAGAAGAAGAATGGCAACCCCACTGAGTCCTCTATAGGTTTCTTCCTGGGAAACAAATTACTGGGGACTTATTCCTAGCCACTATGCTTCCACGTCATATTGTTGCTTGCTCTTTGTGATTCTAGGCTGGTTATCAATAAAAGCACTTTGTGATGGGGGGTCCGTGTGAGGTAGTGGTCTCACTGCATTGCAGGACGGTCTACATCACGCTGGTCATGGGTTTGAGCCTGACTATGGGTTCTCTGACTTTCCCGGGCTTCCTGCACAAGGCAGAGCAGAATTGGCATAGCGCTGCCTGGGATTTGGGTTAGATAAGTCTCAGATTATCTATCCTAACATGTGCTCTACAGCGACTCCCTGTGTTCAGATCGAGCACCTGTAAATGAAGTCGCAGAAGAATAGTCAGTAAATGTAATCATCCCGTGCATGATCCATGTACACGTCCCTCATCAACCCATGTAAAATGGGCTTTATAAAATAAATTTGATTGATTGATTGAATTGTCCTCACTACCACAATGATACAACACTACTACAACACTACAACAATGATACAACACCACAACACTGATACAACACTACCA
>JACXGM010015640.1:9490-21224 GCA_016801145.1 Umbra pygmaea | reverse complement strand
CTCGAATTCGGAGGAGTCATCCTCCTCTTCCTCGCCAGAGGAAGAGGGAGAGGAGTCGGCCCTAGCACGTGGTCCCACCGGGGCCAACAGGGCCGACTGCGCGCTCGCGCTCGGGGATAGCTCCATAGGGGCCACTAGAGCACGTGGCGCAGGCTCCTCACTAGTCGAGGCCAAAGCCTCACCAGGCTCCTCCACAGGAACGGGCTCGGTGAAGAAGGCCTCCCTCCTAGCACGGAGTTTAGGAGGCATGGCGGCACACACTGAGCATGTCGGGTTAGGGAGCAACGTGGCCTTCGCGTGTTCGACCCCCAGGCAGGCCACGCAGAAACCGTGGGTCTCACCGTCCTCGGTGAGACGGTGGCAACGACATGCTCTGTCGAAAACGCCGACTGGGAAAGACATTCCGGGATACACAAACTAACGTCGTCGTTGGTGATGCAGCTTCGAACCGGATACGGCTGAAGAAAAAGGGAGAATTTCATGGCGGGGTGGACCCCTTATATAGCTGGCGCGGTCACTGGTAGGAAGTGACGTATATACAAACTTTTCAGATGCAACCTGCTGCGCAGGAGGGATAAACCACTAGGAGCTAGAGCTCCCCCTATGGGGCGGAGCTCCACGATATAGAACGACATTATAGACACCAGCGCCCCGCCTGCGACAAAACGCTGGCGGCGCACCATCGATTGCCTACTGGGTAGCTACCGTTTCCCTAGTAATGCATAGAGCGCGCTCCGCTGACAAATGTTGTGCTTCGAAGGAATTAAAGAAAACACATCACAGGCAAATTTCATAATAAAAAATCCCGGTAAATGACAAGGAAATAATAATGTGTTTTTGAGACATTACATCCAGTTAATAACAAAATTATGAACGGGGCTAAAATAAAAGAAGAGCTATCTTTCCACCTTTTCAAACACCCAGTGCTACACATACAGGCCATACGGGAATGAGCTCAATGACACTGAAGGCCACAATGAAGCACAGACAACTTTTTAGGGCTACAGATCTAGCTATTACAACAGCATTATGACAACAACCTAAATAGATAAGCATGGACAAACTGACACTCGTCACCATTGATCCAGCACAACAACTTGGCCAATGCACAGACCAGCACCACAAAGGCAGGATGATAAAATATGGTTTTAGTCTGTCCGTTCTTCAGCTTTGAAAACTTTTCGATGGCTTTGGTAATGAAGTCAAGGACCTGCTGAATATGCTTTCTTTATGCTTAGTCGCGGCTGTCACATCATTGCGAGAGAATGACCCTGACCAAGCATCATCTTCACTAAATAACAGACATAGTAAACAGAAGAGTAACCTACCTTATTTTGTATGCTAACCGTTCAAAAACCACTCCACGTTAAACCAGCAGTTAAGAAATCAATCACGTGGCTGGTTGCACCAAAGCGCTTTTATTCCACTTTGTCCTCCAAGTTAAGGGTTTCAAATACTTGTATCTTTAATTAAATGCATAGTTAATGGACTTCCTTTATCCTTCATTTATTAACTTTTATTTCTTCATTATAGACAATTTATGTGTTTGCTTTTTCATACTGAAATAGTGCTTCTGCAGGAAGTTCACACTTCACAGACATGGCAACACTGGTTTCAGCTAAGAATCAGCGCATTTACCGTACATGACAGCAATTTATCAGTACGCAACATATTATTGAGGAAGAATAGGTGACTTAATAGAACTCTTATCCCTTTATTACAGAATGTTTACGGTATCGACAGCAAAAAGTGATGGAATTAGACAAATCATGCTTGAGAGTTAGCGGATCTGGCCAAAATAAGTCCCGGAACAAAAATCACAAATTCTGGGAGGTCCCTGATCCTGTTCCGGCAGGATCCGCCTCAAATTAAGCACTGATTATGATAATAAATGACTTAATTTGACTGCTAATGCATGATCAGTCATTTCAAAAAATATTTAACAAATTCTGACAAGGGTATGTACATTTATGAACACAACTGTATGTAAACACTCAAACTAGTGATATAGAATACCCTGATACTGAGAAAACAGCGTTTGTATTTGCGGACATATGTTGTCTATGTAGTTTAGCTTTTCACTCGCGCCGACCTCCCCTGCCCCTCACATTGGGAACATCTGTACTGATGGTCCAAGGGGGTGGCCAGTCCTCTTCTGGTTGTACCGGGTAGGGAATCTGAAGGTATACAGCCCATTTTATTAAGGCCAAATTATTTATCAGTGTTCAATTAGTGTCCATAAATGGAGATAAGAATTGGTGGACTGTGACCACAGTCGTTTAGTAGCATCAAAAACAATTCTGTGGTCTTGGGCAGGGACAACTGGATGTGCTCTGGAGAGGTACAGCTGGGGTCACCAGGTAGAAAACAGAAGTGACAGGGGCACCAGCAAAAGGAGAAGGGCACAGGACACAGACAGGAAGGAGTCCTCAGGCTGTGTGGTCAACATGTCATCCTAGGATCAACATAAAATCAGAAACATTACAATGGGCTTGCCTTAGATCTAGTACCTCAATATAACTGACCCAATAAATATATAAACTGCCTCTCGTCCCCCGTTGCATAAACCAATGAAACGTAAGTGGGGATTGAGAAAGGACAGAATGACCCTAGTCCCCCAACACATAAACTATTGCAGCATAATGTCTGGCGACATAGACGGGGGGGTCTGGAGATGATTCAGACACATTATATTATGTATACACTCAACCGCCACTTGATTAGATACACCTTAGGGGGAAGAAATGTGATTTAAGTGGCTTTGAACGCAGCATGGTTGTTGGTTCCTAAGAACAGTAAACTGCAGTTACAATTTGCTTAGAATCATAGAAGACTGGAACAATGTTGCCTGGTCTGATGAGTCTCAATCTCTGCTTCGACATTCAAACGGTAGGATCAGAATTTGGTATAAACAACATGAAAGCATGGCTCCTGCCTTGTTTCAAAGGTTCAGGCTTGTTGTGGTGTAGTGGTTTAAACCCGGTGCAAGCACAATGTACCTAATGAAGTGGCCGGTGAGTGTACCTTACTATTATATCTTGATAGGAATTAGTGAAGGACATGCAATATCCCCCCAAAAAAAGTGACAAATGTGACAACTCTGAAAATTACTTATAGTGTGCAATGGCTTCATAGAAACTTTCTATTGACAGAAAACATGGTTACATTTATTTTCAGATCTTTCTAGTCCTTCCTCCCCTAACATAAAATTATGCTATAGAGTGGAATTTTATCACAAAAATTAAAATATGGTTCTCCCTCTTAAACAAATCTAATTGTACTAGAAATGTCTGGAACATGATACAAAAGCACCTAAGGCTCCCCTCTGGGGTGAAGCGTTACTTTAAGGAATGTTACTCTGGTGTTGTACCCCCATCTCCATTAGTGACTATGTTAACATGCACATCAGTATTCCATAAATATTCAGGATATTGTTGAGTTGCATGTAGTCTATCCTGTTTACGATGAAAAGGCGAAAACATATCCTGGTTTTGGGATACCGGGACAAGAGACCTGGGATATTTTGATCCTAGTTTGATCTTAGTAATCAGTTGTGCATTTTCAGTTTTTATATCATCTTACAGCAGCCATCGCCAATTAGGGGACCTCAATCTAGGTCTGGATCCGGCAATGGTTCTCTCTGGACAACAACACATTTCTCATAAATTAATAATATTCCTGGAGCATCTCTTTTTATTCAACTGGCACACTTTGGCCAGCTCAGGCGAGATGTGAGGGTCTCTCGTTAAGACAAATGCATAATTTAAATCACTTCACACAACATAACCAATCAAAGCAATTGTTTTCAGTGCATGGAGACCAATAGAGACCCTTGTAATCAACCAGAGGAGGGATAAGCAAAATCTGGAAGGAGGGATGACGGAAAGATTGACAGAACATGGCAATGTGAATGCACATATATGCAAAAAAAACAGTCAAAGGTTAAGGCATGGAAAATTGGAGCCCAGAGTCCTCAAAGGAAATACATCAATTCAAGTAAAGAAACCAACAAACATTGGCTGTTGAATTTCTCAGTTCGTAAACCCACCAGAGTACTAGGTAGTGATTAGCATTCAAGGCTTCATTGCTGTTCTTTAAGCAGCAGGATCAAGCTGTCAACACAATCTCATAATGTACTTTGCTAAATAAAAGCTGTCACTGATATTTGACACATTGCAAAACTGTCAATCGTGGTGTTCTTATTTAGAACTTCGCAGAACTGCTTTTGAATTTTGAACATTGCCCCAGTCATGGAATGCTAATCAGTGTGACGTTAACTTTGAATATCTATTTTTTATAGGTTTTTATTCTTGCAATACAGGGCCCAGGTTTAAAATATGCATGGTTCTCAGTTGATTGTTTTTATATAAATGAATGTAAAGAATTGAAATAAATAGAAACACTGGCTTAAAGGTAGCATGTAAAAACCAATATACAGAAAACTTGTTGAATCAATGAATGTACAATAAACTAAATCATTTCTGACCCACTATGAGAACAGGGTTACAGGCTCTCTGCCAAGTGTCATAAGCAGAAAATATCTTGTTTTCAGCTTCATGCTGTAGGAAGACTCTGCTTTAAGTGATTACTAATTGATTCACCCCCTGTAGGAGCATTTATTTGAAGTATCTCTGAGAAGAGCTTCCTGTTCCATTAGGAATGTAAGGTATGTTCAAACTCATTAAACTATTCCTGGGGTCATTTTAGGCTTGGAGACACTATACCACCTCTGTTGTTTTAAATCTTCATGCACCAATGTATTAATCTTAATGTATTTTCAACTTCAACCTGAAGACCAATTGGAGGTGACTTAATTAATGTGACATGCAGCTTGAATATAAAACAAGTACTTTGGGAGCAACTCTGCAACAGTCTTCATTATTGGGGCTTGAGTTGTTCAAATTGGGGAAATTACACAAACTACTTCATCCTTTTGGGACGAAAAAGAGCAGATATGCAAAGAGTGAAAGTAAAAACCCTTGCTCTGCAATATTTCCCCTAGAGTAGATCTGGCATCTTCATTCTGTCCCAAGCAGCCAATATATAAAAATGGCATTTACAGCCTTGACATTATAGCATAACTTTAATATTTACGGCAGAGTACGGCAAGACTAGGAGGACTGTCTCCATGGCCTCTCTTTCTTCACCAGACGATAACGATGATCATTACAGTGAGCTTTATGAGCCAAAGCCGATCAGGACTCATTTTAGTGGAGGGAAGTGTTGAGGGCGCTGTGTTCTTAGCCCTCTACCAGAACGTAATTTAGCACCTCTCGAGGTCCCAGCAGGTAGTAAGAGAAAGTGCTCACTTGTCAGTACATAAGGGCACACTTTCTTGAGAGCATGTTATGTGGCCACCCTTGGATACCGTGGAGAAAATTAATACAGAGGAGGAGCAGGTCATTAATTATGATCCATTTTGTGTGGGCGATATTCCACAAAAACACATAGATTTAAGCACACACTGACTGCACACTTACATGACCATCCCCATGTAGGCAATCATAGACATTTGAAGACACTTAAGCAATTGACACAAAGAGTTTCAAATGTCGGTATTACTACGAGGCAATAAAACTTCATGGAGAAAAACACAGTTCACTGAAAGTCGTGCGTTGCCTGTCTCTTCATTCACCTTCGAATCCTCATTGGCACAGCCAGACACAAACATCAGACAATAAATCTTGTCCCTATGGTTAATTAAAACAACTATTACCGTTCCCCAATGTTGCATTTATCTCGTAGTCAGACACTAACATCCATTTCCTCTCCCCAGGGTAGGCACCTGTGACCTCGTGCATTCCCAGCTGCAAAAAAACTGGATGGACTTAGCTGCTGATCCAGGACCAATTTCATAACTCGACTTTGAATATAAAAGACAAGGACCGATATGTGGAAAGCTGACCAGAGATCAGTTGATAAGGTGGACAGGGTAGAACTCCAGCCATATGGCGTTGGGGACATCTGCTCCAGTGCACCGGAGTCGTCCATTTGAGATGACATCAGCTGAGTGGACGCAGCTGCGGAGGCCTCAGATAATGCATCACAGATCACAAGAGTAGTATCAAAGGGCACATCGTCTGTATTCTATATATAACCCTGACTTGTCGGGAGAATGACCAATCTCCCCTGTATCTCGCTGTGGTACCTGCCGACAAGGGAACAGTCATTTATCATGGCCAGTAGGAAAGGTGGCAAAGAGGGGTGCTCTCGCGTTGGACTCATCTGTCTCATCCAAAGAAGTCTCATCTCTACGGCCTTTAAGCTGCATCCTAAAGCCTTGCCAGTCATGGTCAGGGTACAGGGACCTCAGTGAGAGCTAGAAAGAGGTTGCTTCAGGGTTTTATTGTAGTCTTATTGCTCTTTGTCACACATAGACTAAATGTCTGCATAGCAAAAAAAGTTACAGTTAATCAGGTTTAATAAAGACTTTTGACTCAATCATCACAATGCTCAAAATCTCCTTTCAACCAGTCTCTTTGGCAGAGACCAACTAAAATTTGCATTCAAACTACTTGAAATCTTTTACAAATACTAGAAAAGCACTGATATCTTTGTCCAAGAGTGGGTATTGTCTATCATTCATCCATAATTCTCAGGACACATTATTCTATCTACTAATCTATTAATTAGTGGGCCTTGGCCAAAACATTGCAAGGGGTGCTGCCTAGTATAATTAATTTAGGTTCAGTCCTTCACAAATAGAAATGTAATCATAAGAGCAAACATATTCACTTTTCTTGACAGATTCATTGCTACAATAATGTACATTGTGTCATTGAAAGATATTTACCCCTTTTTTATTTTTTATTCATTTATGTTTTCAAAGGGAATTTTATCAATTGTCAACTACATCTAATTGTTTAAGGCAGGAAATTAGTTTTTCATTTAGGGTTACTGGGTTTCACATAACTGTGTTAATTAAGTGATTATATAACCATGCTGTTGTGGAATATGTTCAGTCACACTCAGTTTTTAATAGTCATTTTTTAATGAAGACCTGATAACTTTCAGTGTCCAAAATATGCAAATATAGAGAGAATCAAAGATGGATTAAACACTTTCCAGCCCTAAAGCTCATGAAAATTGTTTCCAGGGAACTAAATTGTAAATCCAAAACCCAACTGTTTCAGAAGAGTAATTACGTGAAATAAGGGTAATTACGTGAATAACTGTCACTGCTGGTTACTGTAGTCAGTGTTAAATAGTATGAATGTTTGTTAGGGCAGTGATTGGGGATAGTGGGTGGGTGGGCAGTTAAGCACCTGACTCTTCCCCTGGTGTTCACATGTTCACATCCAGATGGATTTTTTTTCATTCTTGCTGTTCCTACTGTTTCACTAGACAAGCTATTGTCTGTTTTTGTAATTATATATTGTTTTGTGATTTTCCCAATTTTTCTCCCGTCCCAATTCCCTATAATCTTGCCTAGTCAGCAGCTCAGCAACTCCCTGGACAGATCTATGAAATTGCAATAGGGAACGCACACTGTTCATCCAACTACATGTCGCCTAGCTGCTGATGATGCTGTGAATCCAGCACGGAAGCCTTTAGTCAGATCATGTACGGGATGATTACGTTCACCAACTATACTTCTGCGATTGAAGCCACAAGGAGTTTTTGGAGAGTGATGTGGCAGGATAGATAATCGGATTTATCTAACCCAAATCCCAGGCAGCGTTATGCAATTTGCACTGCCCTGTGCAGGATGTCCGGGGAAAATCAGAGAACCCATAGTTGGGCTCGACCTGTGACCATCATAATGTATACTGTCGTTCATTGCAGCGTCTTTGAATGTCTCCCCCTCCTTAACTGGATAAGTCAGTGGCTCCTGTCCACCAACTCCATGTTGTTCTGTTTCATTCAGTCTCACGTCATCATCATTCTCCATGTATCGATTGCTTGTATTACCATCAAGAACACACAACAGGATCCAATCAGTCATCACCATGTGTATTTACTTCCCTTTTTGTGTGTTCATTGTTGTTCAATGTCTACAGTGGGCTCCAGAATTACTGGTACCCCTGACTGGCAATGCACAAACAATACTTTAAAAACATAAAAAATATAATTATAGTGTAAACTCAAAATACCATTATGTAAGAAAAACTTTATTGATGTTGCAAAGGAACCAACTCATATAATTATTTAACACAAAAGAAATTTCACCAAAATCAAGGTTCCATAATTATTGGCACTCCTTCGGTACTTAGTGCAACTACCTCTGGCAAGGATAATAGCATGGATTTTCTTCCTGTAATTTTTGACAAAGTTAAAGAACACATTGCGAGGGATGTTGGATCATTCCTCTATGCAGATCCTTTCAAGATCCTTCACATTATTGGGTTTACTCTTATCAACTGCCCTCTTCAACTCAGTAAACAGGTTTTTGATTGGATTGAGTTCCGGCCATGGCAGAACATTGATTCTGTTGTCACAGAACCATTTCTGTCTGGATCTTGAGGTATGTTTTGGGTTATTGTCTTGTTGGAATATCCACCTACGGCCAAGTCCCAGCCTTCTGGCAGAGGCGATATGTCAGCCAAAATTGCCTGATACTTGGTGGAATTAATTTTGCCATCAATCTTCTTCCTGGACCTCTGGAAATAAAACAGCCCAAAAACATCACTGACCCATTACTACATTTCACTGTGGGTATGAGGTGCCTTGTATGCATTTATTTTTTTACTGCAAACATGCCGATGCTGTATGTAACCAAAATGTTATATTTTGGTCTCATCTGACCAGAGCAACTTCTTCCAGTCATAATTTAAATCAAATTTGGCAAACTCCATGCGCTTGCGTCTGTGTCTTGTGGTCAGAAAGGACTTTCTTCTGGGAACCCTTCCAAAGAGGCCTTGATTGTGGAAACCTGGTGAACCCAAGATTACAGCAAGGCCTGCAATTCTTTCAAAGTGATTCATTTTGTTGCCTCACTCACCGTCCTCGTCCCTATTCTAGGGAGTAAAATCAATTTGCGTCCTCTACCGTGATGTTTTTAACTGTTTCACATCTTTTGAATCTTTTTATTATTTTTATTTATTAAATATGTTTGCATTCATCTTCGCATGTGTCTCCTATACTCCCTGCTACCTGGAGATGTTACATAAACTTAACCTCAGTAACGTCATACCTTAACGTATCCATTTGTAACATCACGCCTAACCTTAACCTTAACTGTGAATATACTTTAACGTATAATAATAACCTTAACGTTTGAATATAATTTGAATGCTATGGAATGTATGGAATGTTCCATGATTGCATGAAACCTCGTATAAATCTGCCAGCAACAAAACCTGAAGGTGCAACATAATAGGACTCATCTAGCCAAATAGTAAAATGTGCAGCTATAATGTAAAACAATTGAAATATGTTGACATATAACGCTATTCATGTTTTCAAATACTATGTGTGAATTCCTAAATGGTTGAAGTACGGTTGATACTTTACCACAGCATTTTATATCTGAACACAGTTAAAGCTCGTTGAATAAGCATTTTACATGGACTCCCATTGGCTTCTGATTTGGCTGATATTCCTATGGTTGCTTCATAGAAGTTGTGTTCTGAACTTACTTTTTGGAAACATCAGATAGGAAAAGCTTGGATGTTGTGGGTCTTGCCCTCAGACAGGCTCTGTATACTCCATGTATGGTGATGTAAGCTTCCTTCCCAGAAGGCTGTGGCTTTAATCGATATACAGCAGTGTTAACCAGACATTTGTCTTTACTTGTTGGCGCAGGTTTTATCAACGTAATTTAAAAGGAATGCTGAAGGCTACATGGTGATGTTTAAATGATGATGTCTCCCGTTTTCATGCGTGGACACCTTTAAACGGGCACACTGACAACAGACACACTAAAGAACTCTGATCAGTGCTGCAGGTAGAGGCTCAACTTGTTTGTTTGACTGCTCTCAGATAAACTGATCCACTGCATCAGTTGCTGGGATTGAGGTCCAAGCGGAACCTTGGAAGGGTCTGTGAGAGTGGTGCTTGGAAGGAGGTGGTGCGTCGAACAGGAGAGAAAGCGAAGCTCAAAGCTGAGTATTGATGTCTGGCAGGTTTATTTATAACGCAGTAAACGAGATCACACAGGAAGGGAAACAAAGGGACGTCTCGCCTGTTCTTCTGCCAAGAGCCTGGCATTTGATACCTTTCTAGCTGGGGTAGCTTGCCATTCCATTGAATCCAAATGAAAGTGACTGGCACTCTGGGTCTTTTGAGCCAAGATGGAGACTTTCTTTGCTACAGTAAAGCATGCAGAAATCAGCTATTGAACTAGGATAGAATCCCTTTAATGTAAAGCCAAGCTTTTTGATATCTCTTGTTTTTAGTCCAAGATATAAATACATAGAAAGCGTGAGAGTAAATATTAATAAGGAAATAAAACTTTGCATACCGTAAATCTCTCATTAGATTGTCTGGATGCCATTAGCATATCAACTTTTGGCAATATACACATTGTAGGTAATGTATTGTAAAATATACAGATTGTGCCTGAGTTGGTGTAGCATTCTAAGGTTGTGATACACGCATTGCCTCCCCGGTGTCGGCATCCAAGCCCCGGTTCGGAGACTGTCTGTTCCCTTCCTCTCTGTCTACCCCTACTGTACATGTCTCCTTAGCCTCTGTGTCCTACTGTCCTGTAAATTAAATAATAAATAGTACCCCCCCAAAAATCTATATACAGATTATTATTCCTCATCATAAAATGTTGAACACACCACCCTTCACTTCATACCAAGCAATAAAAATGATCATATTTCAATCGTGATGAGAACATTCAATTGTGTACTGCATGTAAAGATACACCTCAGAGCATGCACATTCCAAATAAACCATTTGAACGTCAACCATCTATTTTTAGGTACAGCCCATCTATGTTTAAATTCAATTTTCAATACGACTATTCATTCCATTAAAGTGTAAAACAAAAACAATCTGGGACTCAAATACAGGTCCTCTAATATACCTGTAAAATTCAGATTTTTTATTAATGTAACTTACAGCTTAAACGGTTGGGGATGTTTTAGTAATTTCTGTCTTTTCCAGACATTTTTACTGTGAAATAATTCAAGCAGTGCATTCTAAGCAATGCAAAACATTAATTAAAAAAATAAGCAGATTCACAAGTAAGTAAAAATAAAGTTGTTATTACAAACATGCAGCTATTGAACAAAATGCAATAATGTCATGTCTTTTTGCCCACAGTAGAGAAATAAAGAAACCTAGGGTGTAGAGCACAGACGTACAGTATTCTCTCGCTCTCCGCTGCTGTGAAAACATTGCAATGGCCAATGTCAAGTGTTTATCAGGCTGTAATCGAAGATGGTTAAGTGCAAGAACACACGTATCTCTTTTATAAACACAATTCATTACTATAACTAAGCGAAAAAGCAGATGTGTTTGATTTTTGAAAACAGTGCCAAAAGTATGTGGACTCACCTACTAATGGTGGAGGGATAATAGTGTGGGAATGTTGGGGTCAGGGTTTGGGCTAGGACTCAACGCTACAGGATACAAAGTAATTTTGGTAACACTTTATTTTGAGAGTCCTTCTCTAGATGCTCTACATATTATCTGCATACTGTCAACAACATTTTAACAAACTATCTACTAACCCTAACCCTAATCCTAACCTTAACCATTCCCCTTATGTTAAACCTAACCTTAACCATTACCCTAAAACATATTCTAAACTTACCCCTACCCTTAAAATACACAATTAGTT
>JACXGM010015639.1:5750-21225 GCA_016801145.1 Umbra pygmaea | reverse complement strand
AATAGTCTATGGGTTAGGTGGATGTGTATATACAGAATAGTCTATGGGTTAGGTGCATGTGTATATACAGATGATGTAGCTTGTCAATGTCCCCTCAGTGTGCAGCATTATAACATTTTGAGGACCTTAGAGTACCTGACAAATGTTTTCAGCCAAATGAGGGGAAAGATGTACTGACAGTCTTTCTACACAACTGACTAGATCTAAGTAGACAACATTGTTTTATTGGTGATGTGGATACAAAATAAAGCAAAGCCCTCTGCCTTCTCAACTTTACCCCTGTCGATGAGAATGGAGCAATCTCTTCATTTCCTAAATTATCACCATCAGCTCCTTTAGTCTGAATTTGACATTGTTTTGTTTGACCTCCTCCTAATAAGCTCTCCTCATATTCTACTCTATTGGAGTTGTGGGTTGCCATGTAGTCCTGGGTGAACACAGAGTAAATTAGGGGGGTGAGCACATACCCTTGTGGGACCTCATGTATATGATGAGCATGCCAGTTGTCTACATTTGTCACCTGTTGGAGGCCCATAAGTCCAATAGGGTGGTGTATAAATGTGTAGTCAAATTATCTAGATGGTTGGGATGGTATAAATTTCTGTGTCTGGTATATGGGATACAGTTTAATGTTTTTAGTTGCACACAAACTGATTTCAGTTTCCCTGCATTAAAGACCCTGTCGACAATGAATGCTGCCTCTAGGTAACTGTTCTAGTTTGCTCATGGCTTTGAGCCAGCATATATGTGTGGTAAGGTCTAGAAAACAGAATCTTTGGTGGGGGAGAACTCTCTTGGTAGATTTCCAGCTTACTATTTATGTATTCTAACATGGAGAAAGTTCTTCAACACTGGAATTCACAGCAGCTGGTGTTTACATAAAATACACGCCCATCCTCCCTCTCTTGCCTTACCTGAGTCTGACATTGGGTCACAACAGCACAGGGAGAATCCAGCGGGATGTCTGTTAGTGTACTAGTTTAATCATAACCATGGAACACACATACTATTAGAACTCTTCTGGAGTACTCAATCTCATCTAATGTATTCTAAATTTGCTGGGCGTTTGCCAGTTAAATTGTTTGTTTGTTTAGTCTTTGTCTCATTAGGATGCAGCCCTGCCTGCCTCTTCGTGCTCTTGTTAGGTTTGATATATAACTCTCTTGTCAAAATCATACTCTTAGTCTACCACAGTGTGAGTAATTGTTGTTTTGATCTTCAGAGGTTCTTCCCATTCCAAGGCATGACTAACATGAAATGACTTACAAAGAGTTAAGAGTTAAAACACTAAACACAGTAAACACTAAATCACAGAGTCGCCTGGAGCCTGTATGATGTCTGCTATTAATTGCAGCTCTGTCAGCATCATCACAAGGACAGCATGACTAGCGAGGAGTGAAATGACACCACAACTAGTATGCTAACATGTATGCTAGGATCTATTGGATCTGTTTCATAGTACGCTATTCAGAAAGAGACTGTCAGAGAGTTTCAGTAGAGCATGTTAGAAATACAGGATGCCACACTGAGGTAAATACCTGTTCTCTGTGTGAGATGGCAGATCCCAGATATAGTCCTGCAGTCATTGCTTCTTAGCCATCAGTTGGATTGGTCACAGCATGTAGCCAGCTGTGGTTGTGTCCTAAAATGTAACCTTGTCCTATATGTAGTTCCCTACTTTTGACCAGAGCCCTATGGTAAATAGGGAACCATTTGGGTAAATCATCCCTGAAAGACAATCAGTGGGATGAGATTGTCACAATAGGAGCCAAAACAGACAGCAGCACATTTTCACATCTGCCTGCTGCATGTCTCTTCTTGACTGACTGTCCCTCTGCATATCTCTTTCTAGCTAGCCAACAACAGTCTGCCAGGTCACCAGGTCATCAATTGCTAGGACCCATTTCCTAATATTTAGGTTTCTTTCAAAGGGTGTACACACAGTTCTCATAACCAACTTTCAGTGTTGCACAGCAGTTAATTTCACACCATGCACTAAAACTACCAAAACAATTAATACGTCTCAAATCAACTAATTCTTCCATAACACTAGCAACAGTGGTCACCTAACAAGCACGTTGTCACTCATAAATCAATAACCTAAGCAACAGTAACAACAGATTAGTTCTTTACAAAACGAGAATGTAGTCCTCTCCACTCTTTAGAATTGACTCTATTCCTTAAATAGTTGACCTTTGCATGCTATTCGTCTCCCCCCAGACCTGCCTACAGGAAGCTACATCCAGGAGGATCTGTCCCGCTGCTCGTCTCTGTGTGAAGCCGGGGTCGACTGCTGTGACGTCATGGCCAGCTGCAAGTGTGGCACTCACACGGGCCAGTACGACTGCATCTGCGAGAAGGGACACTTTGGCAAGGGGCTGCAGCACGAGTGCACAGGTAGGCCTGGGAAAGGACGTTCGTCTGGATATTTAAAGATACCGCTAAAGACGTTTTACCACCGTTTTTCATTCAGTGTGACGTCTTTATACTAAGCCTGATTTTAAGACCCTCATTGCTTCTGTGTGAACACAACATATTCATTGCATTAATTTGGTGGTGGATACTGTCCAGCTTATTATGGGATTTCACAATTTCTGCCAGGCACGTTTTTTTTTTACCTTTAGACTGACCACTTGGCCGCAGTCTGCTTGTAAACTCACTCAATGTGTAAAAGTCAAATAATCTAAGTTTAATGTGTTCACTAAAGCAGTTTAGCCACTCGGTAGTGAAGTCCTGATCAACAAAAAACGGATTTCCTCATGGTGTAGGACATGACCCTGTGTGTATGTATGGGGGTCTTGGTGGGAGTCTGTGACAGATAGTGTTGAGTGTTTGTGTGAATAAGGTCTCTGACCGTCCGGCACTCACCTCTCCCCCAGCTGAACATACACACGTGACACATTCTGTAACTCTCTTTCATCCTCAACACATTCCAGCTTTGTTGACTCTCTCCTGTAATCTACTCAAACTCATATAAAGAAGACCCTAAGGACACCTTTGTTTAAAGACTACATATAAACTTTAGTAATTTAGCAGACACTCTTTTTTCGTTTTTTATTTTTAATAAATTTGCTAAGATTTCAAACACAATTCTTTCACGTTATCATTATGGGGTATTGTTTGTAGAAGTTTGAGGGTAATAATGAATTGAATCCATTTTGGAATAAGGGTGTAACATAACAAAATGTGGAAAAAGTGAAGCGCTGTAAATACTTTCCAGATGCACTGTACGTGGAGAAAATAACTGACACAGACCAGCACAAACCCAGGCAATAAATGTAAGTGCTATGTACCGTAACAGGTGATGAATTCATTGTCCATGGTGAGCTGCACAAACAACAAATCAGTAAATTAGGGCACTGATAACACTCTGCCACGGCCCACGCCGTGACATTCTGGCTAATTGCAAAGATTTACAACTCAGCACGGACTCATCTGGTTCAGCAATCGATTGATGAATTAAAGTGTGTGGTTGGTGGATTGAAATAAAAAATTAGCTTTGTTATCGACGTGAATACCCTCCAGGTCACGATCTGCTGAGATGGACGCCAGCCTGCCTATTAATCGATGTTTCATGGTTTAAGTGTTTACAGAAACCAGCTATAGATGTGGTGGTGTGAATGTGTGTGTTCCTGGGAAGAAATGACGGAAGAAGACCCCAGGTGTTTGGACGCACTGCAAGTTATTGCTCTCCGGTTAGCCGACAAGCAAATCTTACTATCATTAAAACATCCAATAGCTTGTAGTAATAATATGTTCTTTCATATATCAGTAATATGTCACATCTATTCACCAGTGATAAATAAAAAAAATTTGTTTTAAAGTATGTAACCAGTGTGTATGAAGTATGCACACTTTTAAAAGATAAAAACCACAGCTGCACATGGTGTGCGGTGTTATTTATTCAACAGCCAGCTCAAGTTGATCTCTATGGCAGGATTTCATATTGATAGTGTGTCTCTGTTAGTCTCTGACAGCCCTGGTTGTCCTAGTGATCCAGGAGGTGTTGGAGGAGTTATGGGTACAGGCTGGGCCATGGAGCTGCCAGGGTTCTACTGTAAGTAGGTAGTGGCCCTCTGGCACCTCTGCTCTGTGCTGTTGTTGGCATCGATGTAATGAGGTTAGAGGTCTGATATGGCTGGTTTAAGGCATGTTATTGTGGATTGGTGTGAAGGAATGGCTGATATTCTCTTGATAATTTAGTCTGGAATCTGTACTGTTTGAGGGACATGGAATTAATATCTTTCTGATGAGTTGGTCTGACTAAATTAGCTAGAAGTAAATACAACTGTCGAAGAAGAATCTTGGTTGTGTGGGCAGTATAACTGTTTGGGAACTGGCGGACTCCTAAGGAAGAAAAAACACGTCTGGAATTTTGGAAGAGAATGGAAGAGGCCTCTATAGTTAACACATTTGTCACACTTACTGGGGCACCTGTTAAGAAGTTAATAAAATGTTTTCTCCGGCTTTCCCCGGGCCTCCAGAATGAGGCGGCTCAAATTGGCATCATGCTGCCCGGGATTTGTGTTAAATGAGCCGAGTCATCTACAGTACCTTGCCACGTCGCTCTACAGCAACTGCAGATTGGGCAGCTGTAAATTCAATTGTGTATGTATAGTTGGTGGACGTATTCGTCCCGTACATGAGCTGACTAAAGGCTTCGTTGGTAGATGAACAGTGAGAAAGGAATCGGCGGCAGGGTTAGTGGGAATTGGGAGGGGAGAGAAATGGAGAGAGACTGGAGACTGGAGGGAAAGGTGATACATGGGTGACACTTCCTCTTCTCGTCCTGTCTTCCTTTCATCCCAACTGGATTATCACAGCCTGTGAGGAAGACCAGGGAGGCGTCTGGACAGGATTTCAGAAACACAAGATTTGTCTTACATGTCCTTTCTTTTTTTTTTTAAGGTAAGATGGAAAAGAAAACAATGAGGGGTAATGAGAGACATAGAAAGAGAAGGATATGGACATATCAAGTAGAAAAAGGTCTGAAAGTGAAAAGAGAACGAGACAGAGCCTTGTAGCGTCTCAATGGAATCTTGCTTTTTCAGGCGGCATTCTGAGGCTAATCGTGACATCTACTTAGAAGAAATTATTTAGTTTCCAATAAACCCCTTTCATTTTAATTCCACTCAAAAGAACTTTAAATTCAAGTGATTGTCAGTTTTCCTTCTTCAACAATTTTTATGCCCATTTTCAATTAGAGGGCCGTGACGTGCCTTGCCGTGCCGTGCCATTCCACACATATCACGGGTTGGGTTGTGTTTCCATCTATCTTCAGCCATATAGGAGGTGAAAAATACCTAGTACTAGCCTGGGACAGGGCAGGCTGTTCGGTGGGGTTACAAATGGAGAAATTCATTCAAATCAAAATCAAATCAAATTTATTTATAAAGCACCTTAAAAACAACCAACGTTGCACAAGGTGCTGTACAGGAGAAAGTAAAAATAATTTCAAACATTAACAACATCTAACATGTAAAACGAAAAACAGTATAACAGTAAAAATGTTTACACAAAAATGTCTGCCTCTGCTGGAATATGCCAAGGAAAAAAGTTGGGTTTTAAGAAGAGATTTAAAATTGGACAGTGAAGAAGCCTGTCTAATATGCAGAGGTAGCTCATTCCATATTTTTGGAGCTGCCACAGCAAAAGCACGATCCCCTTTAAGTTTCCGCTTTGTTTTAGGGACACTCAGGCGCAGTTGTTCAGCTGACCTAAGTAAACTGGTCGGTGTGTAGGGGTGAAGCAGAACAGACAGGTATGATGGGGCAAGACCATGTAAGGATTTAAACACAAGTAGATTCATTTTAAAATGGATCCTAAAACATACGGCAGCCAGTGGAGTGAAGCTAAAACGGGGGTAATGTGCTCATATTTCCGTGTTCCCGTTAAGAGATGTGCCGCAGCGTTTTGCACCATCTAAAGATGAGCAACAGGAGTGGCACTGGTGCCTACATACAGGGAGTTACAGTAATCCAACCGGGTGGTCACAAAGGCGTGTATTACTGTCTCCAAGTGCTGCCTAGTAAGAACCAGCTTTATTTTGGCTAGCTGCTGTAATTGGACAAAAGCCTGCTTTAATCACTGCCCCAATCTGTTTGTCAAATTTAATCTCAGAGTCAATTTTAACCCCTAAATTAATAATGGTTGGCTTGACATATTGAGCCCAGGGACCCAGATCGACAAAAAGGGGCCCAGTGTGGACACCAAAATCCATCACTTCCATTTTTGTTGAATTAAAAAAAATTAGAAGCCATCCAGGCCTTTATGTAATCCAGACATTCGAGCAGTGGTCCGAGATAATTGCTCTTTTTAAGTGGCACATACATCTGGGTGTCATCAGCATAGCAGTGGAATAGAATGCCATGCTTCCTGAGTATGGAACCAAGCGGGAGCAGATACAGAGAAAAGAGAAGAGGGCCTAAAACTGAACCCTGTGGGACCCCACACGACAGAGAAGCAGAGGAGGACACCGAGTCACCACAGCTGACATTGAAAGTGCGACCTTCCAAATAGGACCTGAACCAGCTAAGAGCTACACCCTTGATTCCCGCCCACTGCTCCAAATGAGAAATCAGGGTTTCATGATCCACCGTGTCAAATGCAGCAGTTAGATCAAGAAGCACCAAAACAACACAGGCAATAGGCAATGTTTGTTTGTTTCTATATAATAACGCATTTCCTTGAGGAGTTTAAATACACTTTCACTTACAGTAATATGCACTTATACCATCCTTACATAAAAATGGGAATGGTAAAATGATTTTAATGATTTTATTTTTATTTTATTATTTCAACAAAAATTGCCACAATCATTGGTCTGTCTTTGATAACTGTCATACATTTTAGGCTTGCTTTTGTGTGTAACAAAACACTACATATTGTAGGGAAACTTTATCTTATATGAATTACTTTTTATTTATTCTCATACATAAAATTCTCATACATGCATACAATTGAAACAATTCTCATACATGCATACAATTGAAAAAATTCTCTCAAAAGCTTGGAATGCGCAAACAAATCTCTGATCGGTTATGGAAACCTCAGTCAGCCTCGGCCAGTACGCACCAACATGGAGCAGCATGGCGCCCTTTAAATGTGGTCCATGGAAAATGGGCCAAGGCTGACCGAGTTAGTCTGTCAGGAGTGTTGAGGCCGTGTTATAACCTGATCTCAGATACAGATGAGGCATGTCTCAGTGGGGCTGGTTCTGACAACAAAGGAGTGGACTCTGTGTTTGTGAAAGTACTATAAGTCCATTGCCCTCTCTTGGAACAACTATGATCCAGTCCTTAGACACTCATTCCCGTAGTGTTTGATATTGTATGAAACCACCAACAGCTGTTTTGTCTGAAAACATACACTTTTCTTTGTTATGTGGCGCAAGCAGATGTGAGCCTGGTGTCTGAGTATGACTCATCAATCAGTCTGACCACAATAGCATTGGACACTGAATCATACCTACAGTACAGTAGCAGGCAACGTGGGCGGCTTATGAGGTTGCGTGTGTATATGGTGTAATTTGGTTTTAACTGTCTGTTAACTGTCTGTTTAACTTGTCTCTTTTTTGATGCTTCTGCTTTGCTTTGATGGAGTTTATCCAGACAATCTTTTGTCTTTCTTCCAATTAACATCTCAGCTGGAGATGTTTGTGTCATGAAGCGTTACTGGAACAAGAAGCGAGAAAGCTTGGTTGTGATGTTTCACCCAGTCATTATGTTTAGCTCCTCAGTGTCTGCTAACCCTGCTTCTCCTAAACATTTGGAAGTTGGGTGAAACAGATCGCTTCAAACAAGATGGATCAAGTCACAGATCAAGGTTGCTACATTCTCTGAAACTAGAGTCAGACCATGGTTTATAAACACCGGACCAAGCTTTTTACGCTTGTTGCCACTGTAAAGTTTCTGATCATGTCAGCTTCCAACCATTTGGAATGTGTGTCCAGCAAATTCTGTGTATAACTGATTGGTCTAACTTTGTTTTCCATGGGACACAGATCATGTGCCGTGATTTTGTAACCTATCATGTCACTTTCTTATCTGATACAGCGCTGCAACTAAGAGTCCAAAGTTCTTCTAGATCAGGGGTGGGCAATAATTCTAGCTTGAGGCCCACATTGACTTTCTGAAGTGAAGGGACGGCACCCCCTTTCCTCTTCATCGTTTCACACACACACAAGTGGCAAAAAAATGTCAAACTAAACTCCCAACCAAAAAAAATCTACATACCTCTACATAGAAATAAATGTTTACATGACAATAACAGGCATTATGGCATAGCTACTGTACATGACAGCAGATGTCTGACCATAGAAATGGAATATATATAGAAGCCTTATTGAACTGTTTGGCTTGGTCATTCGATTAGTACACTAAAAAATGGCGAATGTCGTTAGTTGTCACTGTAACAACATGCGTCAGTGGGGCTGTAAAGCGGGTCGCACGACTAGTTTGAGAGTTTCAGTTAAAAAAAATCTTCCTCTAAATAATTTAAACAATCCCAAAACTAAACTTAATTTCATTGATTATTTAGGACTTTTTTGACATTTATCAAATTTAATACTTCAAGAAATTACATCCTGTATTACGTTAAAAAAACATTTGACGAAGGACCAGGAAGAAGAGTTCAATAGCAAATCGTTTTCCAAAAATTTCGTACAATATTTCATTACTAAATACAATTCTGAGAACATTTGATGCGAGAAATCAACTGTGTAGATTTCAAATATTGGCTTTTTTACGAATATTTATGGCGAATCGAAAATATGCTTAAACGTTTTCGGAAGTGAGAATCTCCATAAGAGCCTGCGGGTGTAAGATAGCTAGCGAGCCAACCCTGTTTTGTACCTTAAAATTTCTATCTACTTGATCACATTGTTTGCCACTATTATTGAAGTTAAGTGCTGATTTAGTCAACTTTATAAGATAATAAATACATATAAATATAAAAAATATATATAGCATATCGCCGTTCTGAATAAGCCTGGCTGTCAATTGTCGTGTTTGTGTACTGCAGACGGCGTCCGTGAGGTGGTATTATTGCGCAATACCAGCAAGAACACATCGTCTCAAACAGTCAGCAGCGTTGTGTGCTCGTCCCCTTGTGAGTTCATTCTTCCAAGAACAACTAGCAAGAGCGTTCTCCCCAAGAACACAAGTATGTTCTTTGCATTCTTGGTTTTGAGAAACAGCCTCAGAGTCTAGGCATGCAACGTTAGACACAAATTCCTCTTCACAACAAGACAGGCTACGTCGATCTTCTTCTTTGATATAATGGCAGATCGCAACCATCTGAAAGGTGCATACACCGCCACCTACTGTCAGGCCATGGATATATGTTTAGCGCAGCTACTCTGTTGCTGCAAAACTAAATAGTGAGTCGGCGACTTGCCGCAAATCGCAAATCGGTTAGATGCGGAAGTAGGCCGTTTGCACTGGAATGGTACACGTAAAAATGGCTGCCGCTCTGACCATTCAGCTAAAGCTATTTGCATTGGTATGGCACTTCTATATATATTCCATGTCTATGTGTCTGGAATAACATTCCACACTGTAAAAAACAACTAAATTCTAAAACAGATTGTAAGCAAATATGATTAATTTTCAAAGGTAGAAAGCATTTTAAAACAGGTTGATTGAAAACTGAGGGAGGACCTAACGTGACATCGAAAATGTGCACATAAGCATAGTCCTCAGTGCAGATAAGCATAGAAAATGTGCACATTCTCAGTTTTTAATCATATCTAACCATACACCTAACCTAAACCCTAACCTTAACCACACTGGAGTGTGAAAATGTAATCCTGTGATATATATATATATATATATATATAAATCATAATTATTAAACTTTTCAATAAGTAAAAGTCCTATGAGCGGTCGTTTGGCTCAAGGTCAAGGTGCAAATGACCCTAGGTTTATATTACTCCAAACCATCACTTTAAAGATTTAACGACCTCACAGTCAAGAGAATCGATCTGATCACCTGTGATTGCATTTGCTAAGAAAAGGAGTTCAAACATTTCTTCAACTGGTCTCTAGTCCTTGTTCACTTTCAAAAATTCATTGATAATTCCAAACTTAATGCCAACTTCATTAGTGATTTTTGCATGTTCCTGCTAGTTCTTGTTGTTTAGATATTACAATGCTTAGTGTGCAGTGTTTGCAACCGTTCAGGAAAAGACAGTTTATAAAGACAGAATACATTAGCGATTCCCAAGTCAAGTGATCTACAAAGATAATCCCACAAAAGGTTTGTTCTGACTTTCACAGCCAGAGTTAGAGACAAGTTTGTTCAGAGATGCAATCCCCTGCCAGCAGCCTTTCTGATGTCCATGTTGACATGCCTGCTGGAGTCTCCAGTGAACCCAGGGCTCTGACTCTGGTCACGTGGGGTCGGTTACTTCCTCTAAGCACGCTGTAAATATTTACTTTCCTCCGATTGGTTTGGTCAAGATTCCAGAAGGAATCCTCGAAGTGCACATAAATCAGATACTCAAAATGAAAAAAGTCAGAAGGACAAAAAGGATAGCAATCTTGGATATGCTGGAAAGGATAGGGAATACCATAGTGGATGATGAATGTTGCAATCTACTCCTCTACACCCACTGTTACTCCTCTGGGTCTCCTGTCTGTAGGACAAGCATTTGGTATGAATGAGAGGAATGCATGGGAAGCAGTCAAACTGAGTTCACTATCAGACACTCCAGGTGTGAAAGACAGACAGACAGGCAGTCAGGCAGACAGGCAGGCAGGGAAGCAGGGAGGCAGGCAGACAGACCTGACAGACAGACAGACAGACAGACAGACAGACAGACAGACAGACAGACAGACAGACAGACAGACAGACAGACAGACAGACAGACAGACAGACAGACAGACAGATATACAGTACATGACTCTGATTCACTGTCTTCAACTCACTGATCCTGAATCTCAGCTTAGCCTGGGATCTAGGCTGGTTTTGTGCAAATCTTTCCACCTCAATACCATGACACTAAGTATTAGGAGTGAAGTTTTAGCACATAACAGGTCTGGCAATAGCCAAGGAGTTTTTTGGAAAGGGGATGATCGGAGAAGAAATGTTATCCAAGCAGAGTGAATCACTTGTGGAGATGTGAACTCATGGATTTAGACTGGTCCTGAGCTAGACTTAATGCAATTTAAACTCGTCCTGAGCTACACTTGTTGTGATTTAGACTGGTCCTGAGCCAGAATAATTGTGATTTAGACTGGTCCTGAGCCTGACTTGTTGTGATTTAGACTGGTCCTGAGCCAGACTTGTTGTGATTTAGACTGGTCCTGAGCCAGACTTGTTTGAAGTTCTGATTGGCTGAACATCAGTAGTGTTGATCCAGCGTGAACCAAATGTTTGGTTTATAAATAATAGATGTTTATTTTTACCAATTTCAGTTTATCTCAACTCAGATCAATTTGATGTTAGTGGGCTCACGTATAAATCTGCTTTTAAGTTTGACTTGTTAAGTTAGACTTTGTAATTGTACTGTATACTGTAGACTTCCTCCTACTATGACCAATTCATACAGCAATATATAGTTATAAAATACCCGATGTCATCAGGAACACTGCTCCAGTTGTGTGTGCGCTTGTGCACATGTTTGTTTGATAATGTAAACCTATTCCCCAAGGATCCTGGCTTACTAACTAACTCACACCGACTCCCTGCAGTTAATGGCGATGAGCCCGCAAAGAAAAAATATACTTTTAGCCAAAAAGAATGTTGCTCAACATTGTCCTGAGTGCTGGTCCAAAAATGATTTGGCTGCGGAGACTGCCCTGGCAAATGCCTGACATTCTTTGAGGATATTTAGTGGTTGGTGGGTCAAAAAGGGGGTTGCCTCATCTCGTAAATTGCTAGGAACGATGCTTAGACGTTCTGATTTCTGGTTTTGTTTTTGTTGTTGTGAATGGATGACCAGGAAAATCTGTGGCTATTTCCCAGTAGTACACAACTTTTGACCTGGTCAGTTGTGCTCTCTCTAGGGAATAGTAGGTCATTGAGGATGAAACATTTTGGTGCTGTTGTGAAGGTCAGAATTTCCCAGAATTACTGTAGGTGAACCCTAAGCATCGCTCATTGGATTTACAAACAACTGAATCCTCTTTGACTCTCAGCCCTGCTAGTATATACTTCTCATTATTCAACATCCACTGAATCATCCTTAATTCTCAGCACCATTTGCGTATAATTGTCATGATTCACAATTCAATGAATCATCTCCGTCTCTTGGATCACTTTCAAACCGGCCTTGTTTAGTCTGGTTGTACTGAAACCTGGAACTTTTCACCGATAGTCTGATTTGTTTGGCGAGTTGAGAACCAAAAATCCAGAATATTCTGGGATGAATTTACTTTGCAAATACTTAATATTGTAATAACGTGTATAATGAAAGACATAATGAAATTATTAAATATAATTTCTACTTGTATGTATACATGTAAATAACAAATGTATTACATTTTATGAATGTTAGTGTATTTTCTGGGATTTAATACAGAGGGCCCAAACGCAAGTGTCTTTGCTAGTTTAAGACCGACATAGTTGACAATTTCCCGCAGCACACAAACAGGCAAAGATTGCAAATAATAATATTACGGTGCAAATCCGCCATCATAATAGCAATGCGCCAAGATACAAATGTGTCTGGTTTTTAAAGGAAATGGGAGATGACACTCTGATTGGTTAATTGCATTTTACGCCCAAAACACACCTATGAATTAATGAAGACACTTACTGTAGTACAACCCTATTGAACCATGCGCCTGGCGCATGGACCCTTTTTTTCGCCGTCAAACTAGCGAAAGTGGATTTGGACACGCCCAAAGCGCACTTGCGACATGCGCTTCACGCCATGCGCTTAAATCGTTAAAATAGGGCCCAGACGCTTCATAAACATTTCAGTCAAAATGAACATAAAAGCTGAACTGCTGAATACTCGCTGTCTTTGCCAGTATACACGTTGTGGTAGGAACTTATCAAGGTTTTTTTCCCCTTAGATAATCATGTTTGATGGGAGCCCACTTGATTTGGAAGTGCATCGGTACAATATTGAATACTCACAATCTTGACAGCCGTTCATATTCTGTGTTTATATGGCAGGTTTTTTGTGGAGATCACCAAAGCATTTTCCGTGTGTGACTAATTCACTTATTACCATTATTTACAAACACAAGAGTTAAGATTCCTTTCTGACAAGAGGATTGCTTTTCTGACTGAACAATACACCCGACTGCATGTTTTCCAAAATGTGGTACTCGAACAAAATATGAAACAAAACAAGTATCAACTATGCTTTGATTTGGACTAAGCAAATGGACTACTAGGTGAGAAAACAACCATAGCTCCAATACCATGCACCTTTCATGATTCACAATCCACTGAATCACCTGACTCTTAGCACCACTACCATGCACCTTTCATGATTCACAATCCACTGAATCACCTGACTCTTAGCACCACTACCATGCACCTTTCATGATTCACAATCCACTGAATCACCTGACTCTTAGCTTGAATACTACCCACATGGAAAAATCATGTAAAAATATATGTCCTGAATATGTTACTGAAATATATAACTTGCACTTCCCAAAATATTATAATACATACACAAACCACTGCACCGCCCGCGACTGCTTGATATATGTCAATATATTTACATATATTTAAGACATATTAAAACATATTTGAAAACGCCAAAAATCAAATATGTTTAATATATGTATGAAATATATGGCCATATAATAAATATATTTGTATATGTTTAAATAAAACATAAGTACATATAAAAAATATATTTTTTCACAATATATGTCGATATATGATCCTTCCATGCACCTTTCATGATTCACAATCCACTGAATCATCTGACTCTTAGCTCCACTACCACACACCTTTCATGATTCACAATCCACTGAATCCCCTGACTCTTAGCTCCACTACCATGCACCTTTCATGATTCACAATCCACTGAATCACCTGACTCTTAGCTCCACTACCATGCACCTTTCATGATTCACAATCCACTGAATCACCTGACTCTTAGCTCCACTACCATGCACCTTTCATGATTCACAATCCACTGAATCACCTGACTCTTAGCTCCACTACCATGCACATTTCATGATTCACAATCCACTGAATCCCCTGACTCTTAGCTCCACTACCATGCACATTTCAGGATTCACAACCGAAAAACCACTTTAACCAGCTCTTGTTAAACGTGTTGTAATCCCAGTTACCTAGATTCAAATGGTCATAAAAGATTGTTGTGTTTTTTTTTCTCCTTGTGGAGATTTCTATTAACAATTCTTATTTCTGTAGTGCAAAGACAGTAACAATAGTTTCTACCCTAACAATTGGGCTGTCTGGCAGGCACAACTGTATGGGCCCTATCTTGCACCGGGCACAACACAATGCCCAAACGCAAGTGTCTTTTCTAGTTTAAGACTGACGCGGTTGTCAATTTCCCGTCCGGCGCCCGCGTCTTTTAAATAGCAAATACACCTGCGCCCATATTTGTGCCGAGGGAGGTGTGTTCAGGATTATTCTGGGTGTATTGCTATCTTGAGGCATCGAGAAAGTGATCACGCCATTGACTAACAAAAACATTGTCTAAAGTCAATGGCGCAGCATGTCATACCTATTTTAACAGCAAATTAGTCAAATGCACCTAGGTGTATGTTGCACACACACAGCGAAGCGCAGCAGCACACAAACATGCAAAAAATTACATTAAGGTGCAAATCCGCTATCATAATAGCAATGTGCGAAAGGTACAAACACGCCTGGCTCTTAAAGGGAATGGGAGATGAATCTCTGATTGGTTTATTGCATGTTACACCTAAAACACGCCTATGAATTAATGAAGACATTAGTACAAACCTTTTATCTGCTGTCAAACTCGCAAAAGTGGATTTTGACACGCCCAGAGCGCAGTTGGGCCATGCGTTTCACGCCATGCGCTTAAATTGTTAAAATAGGGCCCTATGTGTCATTTACTAATCAAAAAGTACTAACCAGTAACAACTGCTGCTCTTTAGTGCCTAAATACACCAACTTTCCATATGGATTCCTATCTATGAAGATGTATTAGGCTTGAAAGGCAGGTACTGTATAGAGTTAATAGGCAGATGTCCAACATTATTTGGGTAAAGTTGAATGGATATTCTAGGACCTCCACAATCTTTGGGACCAAATCCAAAGTATTGTCAGCGACCTACAGTACTGTACGAGAGCACAGTGGAAAAATGCTTCCTCTCCCAGTAGGTGTTGGGTTAGGGTGTCCATAGTTCCATCAGAACTATGGTGTCCATGCTCCATCAGAGATCCAGGGTTAGGGTCACCATATGTGGGAGGAGCAGGAAGACGGTAGCTGCACTCTGGAGCTCTGGAACAAGGGCCTCTCCCTCTCCCTCTCCCTCTCCCTCTCCCTCTCCCTCTCCCTCTC
>JACXGM010015638.1:0-21224 GCA_016801145.1 Umbra pygmaea | reverse complement strand
TGGACCAATCAACGTGGACCTGGGAAAAGGGAAAATGGAAAGACCCTGCTCTGGAGTAGGAGCTAAAAAGGTTATAGGAACGGCAGTGCGAGGAACTAAATAATCCCGCAATTTCTTCTATCGGAACACGAGAAATAAATGGTTATAGGAACGTTATGTTCTAGGAACTGCAAAAATCCCTGCGGTCGGAAAGCGGCTAAAGACTGGAGTCTGTACATTTATGGGGCAAAAGTTGTGTTAATGTTTAACCGAGAGAAATGGCAGTGATGTGCTGCTTATATGTATAAAGTTTATGTTTACAGTTGTGCTGCTTATACCTGCTTTCAACTTTTTGCAGGTTACTGCCAGTGAAGAGCAATAACATGACTTAACAGCCGGTCTTTATTGATAAAAAGACAAATCTTAAAACATGAATGCATTTGAAAATTCAGATGTGACAATCACCTAGATAATAGTTATTAATATATTGATCAATCACCCATCTGACTCTGTAGTGACAGTAAATCTGCTTACCCATGGCAGGTGGATAGCAAAAAAACAGCATTAATGCATAGGAAATCATTGTATGACAATGTAAGTATGTACACACACAAAGTCCTATAACAAGACTGGCTGGTGGGTACAGGTTCATGCCTGTGGCATTGACAGTCGGTTTTTCACAAGCAGTCTACTATACAGTGGGGAGTAGCAACATGCTAGTTCACTGACATAAGCTTTGCAAAAAAATTCTGAAATAGTTTGGTTACAATGACAGGGTTACCCATTTGTAAAGTGTGTATTAGTCAGTAACGTTTTGAAATGAGCACTTCGCTGGCAAGCGGTACTTTGACTTAGTGCAGTGTAGAATACACTATAGACTCTGGACTACCACAGAATACACAGTGACCATCAGCATGTTTCTTCATTATTAACAAAGTTACAAAAAAGCTGTCATATTAAGAGAATGTGGCAGACCGCCATGTACCTCTCCAGCCTTCTTCTAGACTGGTGGAGGGTAAAGGCTGCTTTAAACTTCTGCGTCAAGGTTATTTAGAACCTCCTACGCCATAGCTTAACTTTGTCAATGACAAAGTATTATTTAATCTTGTGTGTCCATACCTCAGTCTTGAAAATACATCCTCCTCCTCGCTTCTGGAGACATTTCTGCTCGATCCCACTTTATTCTGGACAGTTTACAGAACTGTCTTCCAGTCTCTCCATTGTCCCATAAAGTTTGCCATTTTCCCTTAACTATATTTTTAACAATTCTTTTAATTTCTGCATTTCTATATTTGACCTCAATATCTATTGCTTGTATTTCCAGCTGCTTGGTTAACACAGTAATCTCCTAACTTATTTCATACAACTCCTATATGAGCTGGTACCCACACAAGAGATCTCAGTTCCTGACTCTAATATATGCAGGCTCTGAGGGGCGATGGAGAAGATGGGTGTACAGTACCGAAAGGCTGCAAGTTATTAGGCTAGGCACTGCATAATGTAGTATTGAATGAATTAATAATACACCTTCGGGAAGGAAAGACTAGATTACAGTGATAGTACAGCTATAATGGTTTACCGATTATAATATAACATCGGCAAGTAACAAAAATGAAATACTCGTTCATCCACTTGATGCAGAAATAGCATGGCATTGCTAGCTAGTTAACCAAAACACAGAGGTTCAGAAAACAAATATTTACAAAGTTCGTCAAAGTTTGACTCCATAGCCCAATGTTTTACATGGTGTGCCAGCCAAGACAGGAATAAATAAAAGGGCCTTTTTGTGTTGCAAGTTTTTTATGAGTGCGGACGTACTTGTCCCATATGTTCTCAATACATTCTACAGCCTGCAAAATGACATGAGGCAATCTCTCACCAGCAATTTTCTGCCATTTGGCAGTCTTTGTAAACTGCAGAAGTGGTTATATAGATCTGTGTATTTCCGCACTTCCTTGATCAATCTCTGTCACTTCGTCCATATCCATGTTTGCTGAACTTCTAGATTTAAAAATGGCGCTGTGGTAAAAAAAACAAGTCAGAAATGTGATTCTGGAAATGCTATTCAATCAAGCTGACCAATTACAGCTCTTGTTGGTGCGTCGACGCTAAGGTCGACTGATTTGTTTTCAGTGTTTATGCCACTGTGAGAGAATAATAAGCTATATAAATATACTCATTGTGCACATTCTTCTACTGTTCATCCGCAACTGGATTACATGTATGTTTTCCCGGATTGTCCATTAAACAAGCAAACAACCATTGACCATCTACCTGCCTGGGTCTCCTTCTCTCCACATCACACACACCTAAACCATGAACCAGAATGACGAGACCACAGGCAGAAGGCTGCGCTCTTCCCTCTAGCAACACCATGGGAGGAGTGCAGCAGAGCGCAGAGGCCCTGGCAGAGGGGCAGAAGAGGAACGACTACCGGGGTCCTACCAGGAAATTTCTTGGGGGGGGGCTATAGCAGTGGTTGCCCTGGAAACACAGCCAGGGCTGAGGAGCTGTTTCCTGAACAGCTACCCCCTCCCCCACTGGAGTGGCTTGAGGGGCTGCTGCCAGCTCCCCCACCGGAGATTGACGATGTGCTGGACCCTCCTCTGGAGGAGGAGACACCCCTGCTTCCACAGGGGTGGCTGGATGAGTTGGTCCAGCGGATGATGAGGAACTGGGGGCCGCCTCGCCGCTGAAGGCTGCCTCCCCGAAGGAGGAGAGGAAGGCTGCCTCGGTGCTGGAATTTGCCTGGGCTGTCTCGCCACCGGACTCTTCCACCGCGCCGCCACGGGGGTCTGCCTGGCTGCCCTCTTGGGGGTTGACTGCAGCTGGGTCAGGAAGGACAGCCTGGCTGACACGACCCCGGGTGAGCCTCCACCTGGGGATGGATGTAGGTGGGGTGCTCTTCAGGTACTGTGGGGGGGATGTTTTGCCTGCCCTCCCTCCCTTCTGTTTGGTCTTGTTTTTGGGGGCGCCTTTGTTTTGTGTCTTGTTTTTGGGGCCCGCAGAACCACACCTGCACAAGTCTGCAGAACTATAAGCTGCAGAGCTATAAACACATTCTCATCCTCACACATTTAGCAAAACACTAAACACACTTCTCTACAACAGACACAGAAATCTAACATGTCACTGCTCTGCAATTTCAAGGCACTGCCATCCAAAATAGCACACCTATGAACCAATTGATCAAACAGAGCCATCAGATATATAGACAATTAGGTGCTTCATAGGAAAAACATAAATCACCTGTAAGAACTATCAAAAGGCAACAGGTGATATTACCTGTCCTCAAAAAAAATGGAAAGCCATATTGCAGTAAGAAGAGGAAATGTGAGGATGAGAGGGGGAGCCCACGGATGGAAGAGGTGTAGGGAGAGTAAGAGAACAAAAACGAAGAGGACCACAGTTATCAGATGAGATATGAGCCACATTTGTTAACCATGTTGTAATCTATGCATTGACAATGAGAGTGGCTGGACAGAGAGACTTCAGACCAACCTCAGCAGATATTATGTTGCATCAGTAATTCTGACATTTCATCAAGATCAAGTTGTTTTGACATTTCATCAAAACAACTTTATTGTCTACAGTGAAATCAGTACAATGTAGCCTACTGTATGCACAACAGCAGTACACTTTGGTACCCATTCACTGCATTCCATGTTCAGGGGTGTCTGGTATGTCATGCTCTGCGTGTTACTGACTCAAATTAACGAAATGACTTGAAAAGATCAGAGTCAGTAAGAAGAGTCAAACTTTTTAGGGGTGTGTCTGTCTGTAGGTGTCATATAGGTGTAAGTAGGTGTGTGTTTTTGTGTGTGTGTTGTCACGGACTCCAGTGAGATTACTAGAGGAAAATGTTATCTGAACATGGATTTGCAGGGGAGGCCAGAAATCTTAGGCGCCCATACGGCGATACAGCGCCCGTTTCTGCCTCTAGGTTGTGGCCGCCACCTGAAAGATCAGAGCGTTTCATTACGCGTAAGGTGAAGGAAAACGCGGCTTTGCCTGGCAGAGGTCGCTTTCGAACCATAAATAAAATGGGATCACCTGCAACTCAGGCTAATGCAGAATCAATTCCACTTAAAGCTAAAGCACCTGTATGGTTACCAAGAGACAAATGGTACGCTCTTTCGCCAAAAGAACGATCAGAACGCAGAGCGCATTATGCCAATATAATCAAAGCAAATGGCAACAAACAATAGCCGTTAGCCAATTGAAAGTAGGGGACCTTGGGACATAATCTTAAAATATAATTAAATGGAGAGGAATATTTCCGAGATGAAAATGAAAAGTTCAAGGAAACGGAACCCCTGTAATTAGGCGTTAATCTAATATTGAATGAAGGTTGTCGCTGAGTAGACATGCGCAGAATAAACCAAGTGATGTTTTATTACTAAATTGGGTTGGCTGGATCTATGGCAAAGTACAAAAAATAGGCTAAAAAGATGGTTGTGACATAGTTGTTTTTGAATAAAAACAATTGATTTAGTATAGGAATAACTGGATAATATTGTGGATGACAATTTGTGTAATGAGGGTGCCCAAATAAAATAAATAAACATACAAGTAAAATAATGAAAAATGTAGTAACTCAAAAAGAAATAAAAAGAGAAAAATTAGGGAAAATGAAAAAATTAGGGAGGAAAATATGGATTGAATAATTAAAGGCAGCTTATCTGCGAATCACCACATCGTTGAAAGAGGTGGTCCATCCTGTGGCACCGACCGAATTCATAAATAACGAAAATCAGAGTGGTTGCAGATAGCTGTTTGTGCGCGTAATCACTTAAATAATTTTGTGGCCTTTAGAGAAGTGATCTTCGAGGCGCTAAAAAAATAAAAATGTGTAGCACAGGGGCCTCTCAGTTATGGAGGACCAAGTCTGCCAAAATAAAAAATAAATAAATAAATGAATATATGCGTCAAAAATATTTATACATAAAAATATACATATAAAAATACAAATATAAAATTATACATTTATTAATCAATATTATTTCCCTGTTTATTTCTTTCTGTGATCATTTATTTCTGTATTTATTTATTTTTATATTCATTTATTCCCATATTCTTTTATTTCTGTATTTAGCTATTTATTTCCGTATATATTTATTTCCGTATTTCTACATCCTTAAGCTAATGAGAGGGCGGGACTTAATCTTCAGCCATAGCAAGCAAGCCAAGAGCGGGAGATATAAACCATATATACGGTCTGTGATAGAAATAGATTGTGAACGTAAAAAACGCAGCTGGGGAGGAACCAAGGGTACAACACGGGGTTGGTTTGTGTGATAAATGATTATTTCACCAACCCCAAAACGAGATGCAATGTCACAAACAGAAAATCCAACTAACTGGGCCGATTAGTTGCGTTTTTTTGTGGCTTCGGTGTCACCTGTTGTGCTCCGTTAACTACCGTAGCTGCTCTCTCGCTCCGGCGAACTTAGTTTCTGTGTGTGTGTGGTTGTCTTGGTGTGTTTGTGTGCGTGTGTTTTAAAGACAACGGAACATTGCACTGGCGGTTCTATTCTTTGATGAAATGGATAGGCTACAACGAGAAGGGCGTCCGACTGCTCCGGCATTAACGGAATCGTATATCGAAAAATTAAGGCAATGATCACACACTTAATCCAAATTCCTACACGGCAGGGTCAACTTCTGTGTCGTTAGATGCTGCTTACTTTAATAAACTTTCAGCAAGACCCTCCACGCAAAAAAGTTAATAATCAAATAATAACCAAAGCTAGCATTTTCAACTAAGGTAGCCAAGACTCAAATCTCTGGCAAGAGACTGTATGAAGCCTATTACCGTAGTAATCTAGGCATGTAAAATCGATTTTCACACTCTGATACCGATCAACCAATGGGAAAAAGGTGACACCATTACATGCTTTGATTGACAGCCTCCTCATTAGCTTAAGGATCTGGAAATACAGAAATAAATATATACGGAAATAAATAAATACAGAAATAAAAGGATATGGAAATAAATTAGTATAAAAATGTATAAAAACTGAAATAAATTATCACAGAAATAAATAAATAGGAAAATAATATTGATTAATAAATGTATAATTTTCTATTTTTCTATTTTTATGTATATTTTTATGTATAAATATTTTTATTGATGCATATATTTATTTATTTATTTATTTCTTATTTTGGCAGACTTGGTCCTCCATACTCAGTGAGGTTAGAATAACTATTATTTGGAATAACTGAGGCAGTTAATCCATAACGCCCAATCAGCACCCCGGAGGTCCGGGGCTGGGGGGCAAACAAATAATGTCGACTAGTTGGTACAGTTTGGAAGATTAGCTGTTTACCTCTGGCGACAAGCCGGCTTACTTAGGGCTGTACGTAACGATCATGCCCATTGTGAAATATTGAATGATACAGAAGGCATAGCATTGGTATTTAATTCTCCATTGCTACGATACGAGACGTCCTTGGATGCGAGACTTGCCAAGCGCGCGAAATGGCAGGAAACTCAAAACCGCCAAGGGGATCAGGGCATTTTAAATCCAAATTCCTTGGATCCAGTTGCACGTGACACAGCTGGTTTCTTTTCCCGTGGCCACGCGAAGATGGAGCTAGATATAATGTCGTTGTTGTGTTTTGTGTACTGGATATCTTGGTAGCCAAACCATGCGAGAACTTTTACCACCAAAACCAGTGAATCAGTCAGGCACTTGCATTGGTTTTTACCGTATTTTACTGAAGTTACCAAAAGGTTATGGTATTCAGTATATGAGGTTAAAACAGTGAGTGGAAATGGCTTGTGGACCTGAAGTCTATGACAAGACCACTCGTTTCTGGTAGATATGACAGCGAGCTACAGGTAATATGACTGTGTGTGGGTAACACGGTGGAATTATCTGACGTAAGGATGTGACATATTAAAATAGGTACCATGGTACGTGGCCCAGTTGTGAAGGTTACTAAGGTCAGGATAATATGCTATACTAGGGCACAGATGGAGGGCCTCCATGTGGGCATACATGGATTGGCCATTCTGCACAGTAGCTCTGGGGCTCGCGCAGCTCGAGGTAAAGGCATCTCCATGTACTTGATGACACCTATTTTTTATTGTGATATGGGTGTGCAAGTGTTATTGATCATTGCACAATAGTATGGATTATAAGGAATGCATTTGTTATAGACCCAATATTTGAGAAGTAGTCTGGGTAAGACTGGGCTATTATTATCCTGAACTATGATTTAGGGGGTTCTATTGATTCCCCTAGAGTCATGGAACAATGTCAGTAGGATTTTGTAAGAACTTGTCGCTTAACCGTTATACGTTGAGGCACGGTTGCGAAGCTCTATTTGAGCGATGGGATGACATTTGGTCCCTCACATTAATTGTGTATCATTAGCAATGATAAAGGTCGCTATCTGTAGCAGGTAATTTTAGCTATGGTTAGGAGACTGTGTTGGTGTTGTAGTTTTAGCGCAATTCGAGTGCGTCAAACAATTGGCTCTGTCAGATACAGCCTCTTTGCGCACAAGCTCTCCTGATGGGCACGGCGTGGATTAGGTGTGGTTTTACTTGTACCCATGAGCCAGGCTTGTTAGAAATCGTTGAGTTTATGCACATGAATATGATATGTAATTTTACAATTAAAATTATAGGGAAATCACCTGTTTGGTTGAAAGATAGGACCAAGTTGTTAACACCTCTTAGTTCAAAGTGCCGTTTGAATTCTTGGAGGGGGTAGGATAGTAGACCGTCAGAATTCAAACGCCTACCTTGTCGTACTAGGCAAAAAACTATGGTAATGGAAGTTTGGATATTAGTGAAAGTTTGGATGATTGGCTGAGAATGTCCATTTGTGACCTTTAAGGAAAGGAAATATAACAGGAATGGTTATATCGGTATAAAGTGGGGGTTGGCATCAACTCATCAGCTCATACCACAGGAATATGGGAGAGAAATCTACAGAGCCTGAGGCTTAGTAATAAAGAAACCAGACAGCTATTAAGTCCTTATTCATTAGCCATCTCTGGAGTTGAGAGACTAGAGGGACATAATGCTTTCCACCTAACAACTGTGAGGACAGGAGTGGAGACATTTTCTGGTGGGTAAGTAGGCTATGCACTACAATTATATAAGTAATGATAATGCACAAAATATGTATGCATTGTATACATTATGTACAAATTTTGGATGTACTAACCCTAGAATTTGGCACACATTAATAATTTGTTGCTATCCCATGTGTAATCTGCTGGCCATTTATTGTGCCATGCACCAGTTAATAATGCAATAGCAAAGACATAATAAAGTATGGCTATGGATGTACTAAATTGGAGGTCAATGATCTGTGGGAAATATTGGACACAAATATTAATTTACAATTTCAGCTTTATGGCCGCATACGATCCTAATTGGAATATCTGAACACCTAGTATTTTCCCATTGATTGGGAAAAGCTTGTTTTAGGTCAAGCCCATGTAATCAAGAGTAGACCGTTGCAAATTAATCATGTGAAATTGAATGTGGTAAGACATAATACGGCTACATGCTAAAGGCCAACATAGAGGTGTTAAACGAATAAGGAAACTGTTGGTACGGGTGCATGTCTCTGCTTGGAAAAGTTAGGGCACCTGCACTCTCCACTAAGATCAGATGGTCTGTAACGTTGAGCAGTAAATGCTTGAGTTAGAATAGGGAACTGTAACCTAACATGTTTGTGCTCTTAATCCCAAGAACAGGTACGACTCATCTCCATTTTGGGTGTTGCGTTCTATTAAGAACATCACCTGGCATTACAATAGTAATTTTCACTCCTGACCACTCGCATGATTAAAAGAATGTGTAGTGTGCACGGGACAATTGGTCTTCCCAGTAATAAACATACCACATAATGATGTAACCAAGGCCCAAATGGAACTTTTGAGAGGCTATTGCTGGGCCATGGAGATTACAGGAAGGACTGGACATCTATTGTAGCTGATCTGGGTGTTCCGGGCTACAAAGAAAGTCTACTGGCATTCAGACAACATTTTCCTTGGAGGGGGTGTCACGGACTTCAGTGAGATTACTAGAGGAAAATGTTATCTGAACGTGGATTAAGCAAAGAAATCTCATCTGGACCAGTTAGACAAGATGGAAGAGAGAACTATACAAGAACAACACTAACAAACATCCAGCAGAGGGTGCTGTAGAAGGACACTGGACACCTGCCTCTGAGCAGGGGGGAAAAAAGGAAGCAGGTTCTTATCTGATGGACAAAACCAACAGTTTTAACACAAGTCCACCAGGACTCCTCCTCTTGGAAGAACACCAGCCTACAGAAAGTTTATGATCATGATAAGTGAGCTAGGCTCCTCCTAGCGTGACCAAAATGAAGTTTGGATGGTCATTTAGAAATGGATCCTCAGAGGAAGAGTTTCTGAGGCTGTTTAACATTACACAAGTACAAGCAGACAACTATTATCATTACAAAACCATTGCAACTCAAAAGTTGAAAACAATAATACTATTATTGGCCATGTTGAATGTTGAAGCAATGCAATAAATGTTTTGAGTAATTATTAACAGTATTATCAATAAGGAGGTACTATGGGATTAACAGTATAATTATGTTTTAGAGAATACTATGATTAATCTGTAAAGGATACAATGGAGGTTGGTTATTAAAACTAACCAATATAGAATAGAGTTTGGTTTTGTTTATGCTATTGACATTTCTTATTTTTATAATTTTGGGTTTTATTATTTGTAAAATCTAGAAATGTTTGGAAATTATGGTATATGTATTTTGTTGGGTATAAGTAGAATATGGGATGTTTTAGAGAACAGCATTGTATTGTGTGAAAGCCGTTGAGTTAATGTGAGGTGTCTGTTCAGTATTGGGAGTTTATGGTGGTAGCGTGTACTGATGGAATGTTTTAGATGTGCAGGCTAGATAATCTTCTCCAAGTGTCTGGTCCATTAAGACTTCTTTCTGAAATAGGACAGAGGCGTTTATGGGGGTCGTAAAACCATGGGGGCGCAGATGGCTCAGTGGGTAGGGAGTCAGACTTGTAGTCAGAAGGTTGCCAGTTCGATTCCCGACTGAGCCAAATGCCGTTGTGTCCTTGGGCAAGACACTTTACCCTAATTGCTCCAAGGTCGTTGCTGTAAATAAGAAATTGTTCTTAGTCAACTTACCTGGTTAAATAAAGGTTAAATTAAAATTAAATAATCGTAGGAAGGTTTTTTTTTTAGCAGTTAAACTATAAATATAGGGCTGTGTACTGCTTATGTTTTGTGCAGAAACGGACCAAGGGCAAAGCAGACCATATTCACCTTAGATGAATATTTTTGTGAATGCAACGACAGAACTATTTTTACTTGGTATACAGCATACCTATTTAACTCAGGATTTTTAACAGACCAGAGAGGAAGTTGAATCTTGGTGAGTAAAGGGACAGTTATTATTCTCAAAATTCGAATAATTGGTGAAAGTGGTTGTGATTTGAAACTCAGGACCATTCTTGGCCACAAAAATCTCAAGTTTGGATACTTGGTGATTATAGAATCTGGAAGGTTTAAAAGTTTTGTGGTTGATGAACATAAATTCTTCCATTTCAACACGAACCTGAAGGACCCCTTAATATTGCTAAGACACCAACCTTTTTAATAAAAGTAACAAAGTGTTTTGCCTTCACCAGCTATTCTAATTTTTGCAAGTATCATTCTTGACTAAAATGGATGGATGTAATTAAGGTTGCAATTGACTTTAAAGACCTGTTAAAGGTTATACAAAGATTGGTGACAGAAACCTTTTGAGCCACTTTTTATTTCCGGATGTCGCCTCGCAAGTATTCTTGAAATTGTAGGGGGCAAAGCTTCTTATTAGTAAGGAAACAACGAGTTCTCGACATGACGTTTTGAACTGTGCGCAATTTGGGTTCACTGTTACCAATCAAATAATGTAATATAGTTCCACTTTGGAGTGGTGCATAATATATCCATTTATAGCCAAAAATGTTTATTTGTATTTAAATGCTAAACAAGTAATATTTGAAATTCACATTTATTCATATAATATCATAAGTAGGAGACCTTTAGAATATTGGGAAAAGTATTCTGTTCTGTGTTCTAGTTTAAGCCTCTAACTCAAACTGGCTTGATTTAGTTGGAGATAAGAAGGTGGGTCTGGATATTCATCTTCAAAGACCTTTGCTTACTAACAGGTAATTAAGAATTTTTCATGATCTGCTTTGCTATTGCTCTGTTTCTGTACCAGGAGTTCAGCCTAAAACTGTTCTAGAAATTATACTGATTCACTATAATATTTGGTTGTTAGATGTGGATTATTGTTCTAGCATTGGGATATGTTAAATGTGTAAGGAATTACATTTCAAGTTGTGGCTATTATGGTAGTGCATTAGGATCATGAATGTGGTTAATTAGGAATGATATGTTGAATCATTATTGAGAATGTGGTGACGACTATAATTTTCTATATGTTTTAATAAAATGTATGATTGCTTTTGTATCACATTCTGATTTTAAGTGTGCTTCTATAACAGGCTATAGAGCATTATTCAATTACACTTGCGAGGGTCCAGGATCTAATGATTTCTGTCTGATCAATAGTTAATAAAAATAAGACCCGAATTCAAATAATCACAGCCACCCAGCTGTGTATTTGTTTTTGATCACAAATTAGTAGACCAAGCCACGGCTACGATTTGTTGCTCTCTTTATCATTGCCAAAAATTATATGTATCATTCAATCAAGGAAATAAGGTAATAAACGAATGTGTTAGATTTATTAATCATTAAAGTCTCTACCATTAAAGGATTTATACACTGAGCTAGTAGGGAAGAATCGAGAAGTTGCAGGCCCTTTACTTTTCTTCCAAAACTTTACAAAGACACATTGAGTGAGGAGGAGGTTACTGTGTGTCTGTGACTACACTTTCCGAAACAGGCAGTGTCTGGGATAGGCTGCTGAGAACATCTAGTAGCTGAATTCTGTAACAACATCCCAGATTAGTTTTAATAAACTGCAGTCGTGTAATGATCTGACTCTATCTGATTAATTACAGAGTTGATCAATAAATAGAGACCCAAATCAGACCTGCCCGCGACAGTGTATATACTGTAGCTGAAAGCTGTTGAGCTGTCGCCATATAGATGGACAGAGACAACTTGAAAGTGAGCGTAGCTGCCGTTCACCATTTCAAAGTAGCTAACTGTGTGGGACTTCATTGGTTGTCCCTTTTGACAATCCAATGATTGGGTCATCAGAGCCATGAATTAATAGTCATTAATTAATTAAGGCTCAAAATAGCACCACACTTCCACGATAGCATAATGAGGGTCCCTACGTGCAAACCGAAGCATTGAGAAATTGTACAGACAGTTTATTAAAAACATAGTTTAAAAGAGAGTACCGTTCGTGTATACAGCCAGGCTCCATCTTCGGAAAACAGACTTGCTGTTTGGTAGGACACGAGGCATGGCATCTGGTTGGTAGGACCTGTTTGGTAGGACACTAGGCATGGCGTCCGGTTGGTAGGACCTGTTTGGTAGGACATGAGGCATGGCGTCCGGTTGGTAGGACCTGTTTGGTAGGACACGAGGCGTCCGGTTGGTAGGACCTGTTTGGTAGGACACGAGGCGTCCGGTTGGTAGGACCTGTTTGGTAGGACACGAGGCGTCCGGTTGGTAGTACCTGTTTGGTAGGACACGAGGCGTCCGGTTGGTAGGACCTGTTGGTAGGACCTGTTTGGTAGGACATGAGGCGTCCGGTTGGTAGGACCTGTTTGGTAGGACACGAGGCGTCCGGTTGGTAGGACCTGTTTGGTAGGACATGAGGCGTCCGGTTGTTAGGACCTGTTTGGTAGGACACGAGGCGTCCGGTTGGGGCTCCACTGCCGCTGAGATGGAGCAGGAGAGGAAGGAAGTGATTGATAATGATAAGACTTTTGCAAGGGAGTTGCGGAGAGGGGGCAGTTTGGCTGGCATAGTGGTGGCAGATTGCAACAGCTGTACTGGGAATGGAGGGGAGCATGGAGGGGAGTTCGGATGGGAGTGTTGGTGGTGTTGGTGTGGCGGGAGGGTTTGAGGAATCACGTTATGGGCGAAGGAAGAAGAAGCGTGCACGGAAGAAAGAGGCTGGTTAGAGTAGCTCGGGAGAGGCTGAAGGACCGGCACTAGGTGGTGGGGAGCAGGTGCTTAAGGTGATTGTGGTGTTTTTGGCCCCGACGGGTAAGGTGATGCACCCGGTGTCACTCACTGCGGCAATTAGGGATTTGGTTGTGACGGATGCTAGGTGTTTAAGTGTTGGGGTGGTAGGGTGCTTATTGTGGTGGGTAGTGTGGCGCAGAGGGATAAGCTGCTGAAGTTGGAGGTGTTGAATGGGGGTCAGGTGAAGTGTATGGTGCCTGGGAGTGCAGCAAAGGTAAGAGGGGTGATCACGGGTGTTCCGGAGGAGATGTCTATGGTGGAGTTAAAAGAGGTGGTGTCAGGAGGGGTAGTACTGGAAGCGAGACGGATGGGCAGTAGGGCGTTAGGGTTAGAGAAGGTGAGTCCCACCGTGCTGTTGGAGTTTGGTGGGCCGTTGCCGAATAGGGTGCACTAAGGGTTTCTTAGTTTTTATGTGAGGGAATATGTGCCGCCGCCACTAAGGTGTTTTAAATGTCAGCGAATGGGGCATGTGGCCGCTGTGTGCAGAGGGCAGGGTAGGTGTGGGGGTGCGCATGAGTATGGCAAGTGTGGGGTAGGGGCCCAGGTGAGGTGTTGTAATTGTGGTGGTGGGGAGCACAGTGCTGCGTTTGGGGGGTGCGTGGTTCAGAAGAGGGCAGCGGAGGCACAGCGGGTTAAGGTGGTGGATTAGGTCACGTATGCTGAAGCAGTGCGGAGAGTGGGGGGACTTGGGGTAGGTGTGCAGGTGGAGAAGGAGCGGGATGTAGGCCCGGGGTTTGAGGAAGGTTCGCTGAGTCATAACGTGGTATTGACTGAGACGTGTAGGCATGAGTGTGTGGTTAGTAAGGAGTCTTTGGTGGTGGGCAGGGTTGAGTTTTTGGCATTTATGTATAGTGTGGTGAATGTTTGTAGTCAGGTTAAGGGAAGGAACACTAGGATAGATGTTGTGGTGGGTGCTGCTTGGGAGTTTATGGGTGTTACTGATGTCACGGGGGAGATGGTTCACGAGGTGATGAAAGGGAAGGGGAAGGGGGAGGGTAGGTAGTGGGATGTGGGGGGTGGGTTGTGGGCTGTGTATTAATTTACTAGGGTGGTGGGGTGTGTTGGGTGGAGCTGAATTGGGTGGGCCGTGACCGGCCTCACGCTCCGGTACAGTAGGTGGCAGTATATGCACCATTAATTCGGTTGCGATCTGCCAGATATCACAGAAGAAGAAGAAGAAGAAGGAGGAGGAAAACAGACTCGACCAGTCAAACCACAAACTCCAGCTCACGTAGCACGGCGTTCGTTGTTTGACTGGTCGAGTCTGTTTTCACAATATGGCGGCTGCCTGTATACGCGAAGGGAATTGTCTTAAAAACTATCTTTTTAATAAACTGTCTGTACACTTAAAGTTCTCAATGGTTCGGTTTAAATGTAGGGACCCTCATTATGCTACCGTGGAAGTGTGGTTCTATTTTGAGCCTTATTAATGGTATAAAATAGCAATTTATTTTACTTCCTCCATGCCCTCACAACTAGCGTTATAAGGTAATTATCAGTTCACACTAAAACTGGGCACATTCAATTAGCATGAAAACATATCCCAGAGAATGTTTGACTCGGTACCAATGTGTCCGGAGTTGTCCTTTAAGCCATCATTACATAAAAATAGTAATGGGTATAATGATTTGAATAATTTTATTTCTTACTTTCCCATTTCATCAGGAATTGCGGCATTCACAAATCCGTCTTTGATAACTGTCGTGAACATTAGGCATTGCTTTTGGGTGTGACAAATCACTACATTGTGTAGGGAAAAATGATCTTAAATTAACACGTTTTTTTATTTTTAAAATGTCAAGAAATAGGTTTTATAGCCTTATAAGCATGTTTCTGAAAGAGGAAGTTAAACACCCCTGTATTTGCTGCTTTAAAATCACCACCAGCCCTATTCGCAAGAATTAAGCTAGACCCACTCACAAAACTGAACCATGGGAACACAACACTGTATTAGTGATGTACGAATCACGAACGATTCGTTCTTTTTGAATGAATCTTTTTAGTGAACTGGGTGTACTGAATCACTGCTTTAAAAGATTTGTTAAAATTAATGAATCACTTCTGCAACAGAAAATTAAGCAGATGTAGCCTACGGGTGAAGTCCAAATCAAAAACGTTTGTAACTTAGTAGATGTCATCACCATCCCCTGAATAAATAGATGCCCACACTTATCATAATCCAAAGACTGCTGCAGAAATCGAACTCGTCTTCATAATCTTTGTCATAAAGGCTTTAAAGGCGGATTTGAAAGGGAATACTGATGCTGCGTTCGTTTATTCTCAAAGATCCAACTCGGAACTCGGATATGATATCACTTCCACACTTCAAGCGTTCTATTATTTTTTGCACGTCCGAGTCGGAGAAAAACATAGATGCCACCCTGAAAGCTGTTGTTGGGGTAGCACTGGCCAAGTACCAGGCGCTCCAAAAGCACTAAATTAATTTTTTAAATAATGATTATGACTATTACCCCACCATATCAAAACGCAGCCATTTGAACTTCTAAAATGTTCACTTTATTTCATGTTTTAGTTTCTTATGTTACAACGCTAGCCACGTTTAGCAGCACCGGTTTGAAACAAGTCTTTTTTCAATATTTCTCTCACGACAACACTGATTCCCATACCAACAGGCAGTGACACGGGCGCAGTAACGTATTGCAGTAATACGAGTGATTGAAATTGTCATTTAAATAACCAAAGCGGTCCAAAAACGGTGAAAACAATTAATGTTTGCAAGTCACAGGGCGCAGCCATGTTGTATTCCTGCTCGGAATTCCTGCTCGGTCATGCTGCGTTCGTTTATTCTCAAAGATCCGACTTGGAACTCGGATATGATGTCACTTCCACACTTCAAGCATTCTATTATTTTTTGCCACTCGAGATGAAGTGCGTGCATGGCATGCATGCATACATGCAGCCAGTTGAATACGTCAAGATCAGTGAACGGTGACAGGGGAGCAATATTTGGACCGTTTTCACCAAAATAAATCAAAATATTGCCAAGTGCACTACTTGCTAAATAAAGTTGTCAACCCGTGGAGGATCAACAGCAAATCTCCACAGACATTTACATTTTTGTGTTCATAGCCTGAAAAATTTAACGAGTGCACTGCTTTCATAGTAAATAATAAGGTCACATCATGGGCACAAAATGAAAATAGTTCGAAAAAAGATTAATTAACCGAATCAGTGATTCGAAAGATTCAAAACTTTTAAATGAACTGTACTGAATGATTCAGTTCACTTTAGTGATTCGGAATCCCCATCACTACACTGTATATACCTAGTCAACAGTCCGGTAGTCAAGCAGAGACTTTCGCTTTAGCTCTGGATGTATTTGATCTAGCCCTGAGAGCCACCGGATCAAGCCAAAATTATAGACAGTATATAAAATGGACCAAGCAACACCATTGACTTCGATGGAGACCAAATGAAGTCAATTAGAAGCACTTTTACTCTGGTAGCCGAGCGTACTGCGCAGCCTCAATCTGAGCTTGACGAAGTAGATGTGACATGAGCAACCTGTCTGAAAGTTGTAATTATTCTGGTAGCTGTGCCAAAAGAAATCTGAATCATTCCGAATATTACTTCATATGAATTCACTTGCCACATACCGAGGTATTTCCAATCCATCAAAATGTTGCTGAAATATTTTGTTCCAATGCTGTTCATGGACTCTCTATGGGCGTCTCCCTTGACTGTATGCCTCCACGTCCCCCCGACTGCTTGCAAGCTTCTCCTGGACTATATGGTAATTTCTCTACTGTGCAACAGAAAGTTGTGTGGTGATGACACTATCGTTTGCCTATTTTTACAAAAACGGCTGCTACGGGGCCATTAGGTGAGATACAAGGTAATGGAGCCTTTTATACATTGTTGTGTTTCTTTAGAAATAAACAACGGAGAGAGTCTTTAAACGCTTCTGATGTAAATTTATTTGAATGGGAATGGAAGTCTATGGTATGCTAACGCAAGGTGGTGCCTTGGTAGCCTCAGAATCTCCCCATAGGAGCTTCAATTTCCGGGTTTTGGCTTACCCCCTTGGCCAAAATAGGTCCCGGAACAAATCTCACAAAATCTGAGAAGTTCCGGATCCCCTTCAAATTAAACGTACAATATGTAGTTTTTGGCCGCTAGGGGTCTCTCAATCAAAACAATAGCAAAAGATATATCTGGATGATGTTGTGAAGTAGCGTGGGATCATGGGTTTTGTTATCGACGTCAATGACAACCTGCCAATCTACCGTCTCCGGCAGAAAAAAATTTCACTGACAAAGTAATGTTTTGTTAAAAATATTTTAACTTTATTCACGTTATGTTTGGCGGTTCCCTGGAACTTAGAGCAACTAGCGCAGTCAAAAGTTATATGACACCATTGACGGAAGACAAAATAAACGTCCTGTGTCTTCGAATTATATTACAAATTTCCCTGGGTTTAAAAGTTGGTGGAAACATTTAGGATAATGTAAGTACACAACTAAGATATATATATAATATAGGTATAGATATGATGTTTGCTTTTTTAATGCAAAGTACGTCTTTTGTTATTGTACATATTGTACCTTTAAGCACTGGCTACACCATTCCACTGTAATATATGAAATTATGTGAAAACATGAACAGCTTTAAGAGACATCTGTTTTTTCATAGCTACAGTTTAAAGGTACAATATGTAATATCAATCAAAACAATAACAAAATACATACTTTGCATTAAAAGCAAACATCACTATACATATATTATATATATTTCTTAGTTGTGTACTTACATTATCCTAAATGTTTCCAATACTTTTCAAATCCAGAGAAATTTGTAATATAATTCGAAGACACGGGACGTTTCATTTTGTCGCCCGTAAATGGCGTCATATAACCTGACTGCTCTAGTTGTTCTAAGTTCCAGGGAGCCTCCAAACATAACGTGAATAAAGTTATAATTTTTTTAACAATATATTACTTTGTCAGTGAACATTTTTTCTGCCGGAGACGCTAGATTGGAAGGTTGTCATTGACGACGATAACAAACCCATGATCCCACGCAACCTCCCGACGTCATCCAAGTACATATTTTGCTGTTGTTTTGATTGAGAGCCCCCTGGCGGCCAAAAATTACATATTGCACGTTTAATTAAATACTTTCTTAATTCAAAATGGTACTTTACACCTTCACAAATCAGCATACAAAACACACAATTCAATAATGTTTGAATGTTTATTAATAGTGACGCTCATGCTACTGATTCATGCACAATGTCAGTAGTTACTGTTTTTAAATTAAATGCTGCTTCATTTAAAGATACAACAGCTGCAAAATATGTTTAAACTGTTAAATTGTTCACCCTTAAAACCTGGCAATTTTTTTACATCCCTGGTTGCTTAGTCTTATTACAAAATCTGACCTTCTTTTGGTAAATCATTTATCAAAACACAATTCATTCATAGTGGAACCATGACTGACCACTCGTTTCTCTACATAGTTCACACCAAAAGTATATTTATAGCAGCAAATGGATTTCATTTTGTAAGAAATCATACTTTTTTTGTTGTTGACTTAAAGCACTCAGTCATTAATCTAACACAAATGATACCAGCTCAGAGCTTTTCCATCTTTTAAAACCACAGGCATAGCTCAGTACATTGTAAGTAAAGGAAAATAGATAGATGTCCTGCTATACTGTACATGGGATGGTGACAATATGTAATAACATAAGAAATGTTACTTTATATATGCTTTATGTTGTCTTTTGAGATGCAGTACTGTTTGATGAGGGTTAAGGTATTATGGCACACATGCTACAATCCCAATTGTGCAGTAAGACATATTCACATATTTTGACAACATACACACTAGGCTTCACAGCCAGACCCAGGGAACTTTTAAGTGGAACAATCTATTTGAATGATTACTGCATACTAAACTACATTAAGTGGATAAAGAGCAATATGAAACATCCTATCTCTACAGGGACAATACTTGAGTCATTAGAGGAACAATCCTGCAATAGCAAAGGCAACTTAATGACACGACAGTCTACATGGTTATGAGGTTGTTTGCTATAAAATATTTAAAGAAAAGGAGAAGCTATCACAAGTCTGTGCTTAAATTTGACATTACAAGAGACAACTTGGCAAAAGAATAATCACCATTATGTTTAAGTTAGATTTAATTAGCTTAGGTAACTAACAGGTAGTTGAGAGTCAATTGCATTATGGGCACAATGTTTCAGTTGAGTCACACAGTCTAATAGAAAAGACCCACATTTCAGACACTGCACTTCCAATTTCACTATGTAAAACTTGACACATACCAACTGTATAACTTAGCTAACCTAGATAGCCTGTAATCATGGGATAATCTGAAGAATACTGCAAATCTATTAATATTATTGTCACTTAATTCTGTTGTCCAAGGCTATAAGGAGAGGCATTTTGTAGGAAGTTAAAGGTTAATGGACATTCAAGGTTGGAGACCAAAGAGCACGATCAATAACTACATTCAGAGTGCTTTCTAGAAGGGCAGACAGCCATCTTCAACATTTGGAGATGAATATTATTTCCCTCTGCCTTTCCATCATGGTTAGCCAGCACAGAGCTCTGCAAAGAAAAAGGTTATCATAACATTCTGTGTGTTTGAGAAAAGCACCTGTGAGTGTGGTTAAACATGCGTCCATAAACATTTTTATATCTCATAGATACAGATTTAACTTACATGCATTCACATGTACCGGACTACTGGATGTTTAGCTTGTGTGATGGTGGAGGAGGAGCTTGGACGAGCTTGGAATCAGTGCCCGGGCTGCAGAGGCCCTGAATCAGGTTCTTGTTGCAGTCTCCTCCCAGGCTGCCCATGGGGGAGAGATTGGGGTAAGCTACATGGCCTGTTAAGTCCAGCAGATCCTCCAGGGCTCGGGTATTGCTCATGCCGTTATGGACCTCATTCACTGGGGAGAACTCTGGGATGGAGATAAGTTCCTCCTTTGACACTGGGCTGAGAGAGAAAACAGGTGGGTTCTTTTTAAAAACTTCAATAATGTCTGTGGGGCATGGGCTCAAGAATTGATTATGCTAATTGTTAAACATGAGGAAATTTTATACACACTGCTCCAAATAATTAAGGGAACACTCAAATCACACAGCAGGTTTTGATGACCGACACATATTGAAAATCAAACTATTTACTGTACATTTTGTACGTCGTTGAGAATCAAATGATGTATAGTGCATCCGGAAAGTATTCACAGCGCTTCACTTTTTCCAGATTTGGTTATGTTACACCCTAATTCCGAAATGTATTCATTATTTCCCTCACAATTCTACAAACAATACCCCGTAATGACAATGTTAAAGAAGTGTGTTTGAAATCTTAGCAAATTTATTAAAAATAAAAACAAAAAAGCACATGTACATAAGTATTCACAGCCTTTGCCATGACACTCAAAATTGAGCTCAGGTGCACCCTGTTTCCATTGATAATCTTTGAGATGTTTTCACAACCTGATTGGTGTCCACCTGTGGAAAATTCAGTTGATTGGACATTATTTGGAAAGGCACACACCTGTCTACCCATACGGAAATCTAATATATGACCATATATGTATATATATCGGCATATATGGTGGAAACATCATCACATAAAAGTACATATATGTCAAAATATACAAAAATTGGCAGTTTTTATATATGTGACATACATTTCCACATTTGACATTCATATCTGCATTTACCTACGGTTTACAGAGTGTATAAGTTATGTACTGTATAATATCTGTCAATGTACATATGCGATTATGTAAATAAATAATATAGAAATACTGCTACAATTCTTGCCTTATGTCAGTTAACAATTGCACTAGCACTCTCTGGTCACTTTATGCTCTCTACATCTGATGTAGCAGAATTCAAATGCACCTTTGAAAACAATTTTCCATGCCAATTCTATAATGTTTACTGCTTCTACTGTTGAACATTTTCCAGACCACTGCTCAGTACATAGCGTTTTATTATTATCATTATTACTATTACTATTATTACTATTGTCATTCCTA
>JACXGM010015637.1:0-21126 GCA_016801145.1 Umbra pygmaea | reverse complement strand
TCTGTAACCCGTTAAATATACAAACATTTTTTTTCACGGATTTGTTTTAATGTCTAAACAGCATACAGAACAGATCAACAACAGCTGCCGGGTGCACCAGCTTTGTGTACAAGTTCACTCGGGTGCAAAGTCCACACTAAACGATACGATAAAACTAATTAATTAATTCGTTTCATAAAGCTGTGTCGACGTTTGGTTTAACTTTCATTTTCACACACGTAAAGTCCACACCAACCAAAAAATTGTCGCAGAAAATTAATTGCAGACGTTTTCATTTTCTGTTTTCAATCAAAGGAAAGTAGCCTTGATGCAGTGTTTACCGAGTTGTCAAATTATAGAATGAAAACACTCGGTGACAATCTGGAACAAGGTTGTTGCTTACAGGAGGCCTATTGCAAATAAGGGCTATATTTCATTAACACAAAACAAAATGTTGATAACGCTTGCTATGCGTTTATGTTACTAACTATACAATAACTGCCGAGCGCTCCCATTTCATTAAAATTACCATTATGTTCCTCTCCGAAAATAAAATGCTTGTTGTCAATCACTGTGTGTTGTTTTTAAGGTAACATTATTTTGTCAGCTATAATGCATCAGGAGCATGATTAATTATAGCCAATAAAATAATATATGCTTCCCAATACGATAGCGTTATACGTTTCTGTACATGAAAAAATGAAAGCGCAAGTTAATATTACAGTCACCATAAATGTCCAAGGGTTGTCATTTTAAATGAAGAACACGTTGTAGATGCAAAACAGGCAGCCGGTATATTTCGCCCACCTTTCAAAACGAAGCAGCAGGCTCTGGTTGCGCGTGTCAACGCGCCACGTGATTTAACTAATATAGGCTATATATACGTAAAAAATAAATACTTCTTAACCGTTTAACTGATAGTATTAATCGGTCAAACGTTTTATTTTCGGTTAACGGTTAAACGGTCAATATGAGCATCCCTACTTTGGAAATCTAAATTCTGACCCTACCCCCTACGTGTTGAAGCAGGGACTCACCACCCCTGGTTGGCCTTCATGCCTTACATACAGTCAGGTCCATAAGTATTTGGATTTCAAATATCGTTTCACCTGTCTACCACAGCATATTGGAGTTGAAATGGAATAATGAAAATGTTCAGTTCAAAACTTTTAACATTTAATTTGGGGGTTGTTACAAGAAAAAAAATACAAAAACTCTGTCATGAGTTCAGTTACTTGTAACAAGTAAGCAGAACAAAGGTCTAGATTAGATATCAAGTGTGGCATTTGCAATCAGAATATTTTGCTGTTAAACATCAATATGAGGTCAAAAGTACTGGCTATCTAATACTGGCTATCTTTAGGCTGAAAAATTAAAAACATCAGGTGTGGCCAAATCATAAAGCAAATAGATTTATTGCTTCCTTGGAAATTCATTGTGGTGGTGTTCAGAGCCAAAATGATGACAATTGTGTCCCTGTCCTAATATTATGGAACCTTTGTGTATATACAACTCACATACACGTCTATAACCCTGCACATGCGCTGAGAATCTATTGTTTTAGTTCAAATAACTTTGGAGTATCAAATCAAGCCCAGAGAAGAAAATGATCAATTGTTGATGTAAAGAAACGAAGACCTGATTGTGTACTGCAGGATAAACAACACCGATCCACACTGATCAATGAAAGCTCCCTAGAGAGGGTCACTGAGAGGCTGTACTGCTCATTGCATACAACCACAGTGGTGAAGAAAGCACGGCAGCTGCTGTACAATCCCAGGAGGCTGAAGAAGTTTGGCCTGTCCCAGAGAGCTTTGATGGTGTTTCAGAGGTGCCATCATGAGTATACTGACAGGCTTCCACACTGGCTAGTACAGCAACTCAAAGTTGTCCGAACGCATGGCTCTGTAGTGGGTAATAAACATCACCTGGGACTCACTTCCTTCACTTGAATGTTTCAAAGGAAGGCAAGAAATTTCATGGATGGCACCAGCCGTCCAAGTCACATCCTGTTCCAGCCACTTAGGTCCAGGACAGGTGCTGCCAGTATAGGAGCATCCTGTCAAAAACAACTAGACTGCAGAACAGCTTCTTCCCGAGGGTATCAGTTAATTTGTCCTCTAATTGCCCTACACACACACACACACACACTCTCTCAGGACCCTACAATTGCACCATGAACATCACACAGTACTTTCTGATGCGTAACTGCTTATTGTTTCTAGTGTCAGCCTATATACCCTATGGATTGTTGCAAAAGCCCCGCTATGGACAATATGGACTGTTGTAGAAGCCATTATGGACAAGTCAACGCACTGTTACCATTAGACGTTGTTCTGTTGTGTAAGCATTTACATGTATAGACCTTTATTATGCTTGTTTATCTATTGTGCCCCTGTGTTCACCACAGTCTGTGTACATGGCTTCTATAGTCTCTGGTCTTACTACTGTGTTGTGGGGGTGTCACTTTGTTTCTCTTAAATGTATGCACTTGCTATAAGTCATACTGGATAAAAGCATCTGCTAAATGACTTAAAGGTCCATTCTGCGTTATTTAGGTCTCTAGGGTCTAAAGCCTGTGTATATTGGCATTGTCAAAATAAATGCGGTCTCCACTTGATACTCTGTTTTTCTGAGGTTTCTAGGTTAGTACTTTCTATCTCTTCTACTGTATGTCTAGATGTTGGGCCCACCCTCCAAATTCATTGGATGTCACTGTGCAGCTTTGGTTTGATAGACAGTTCTTCCCATCGTACTTCATTCACTTAAGCGAACCATACGTGACGTCACACAATTTGGTGGAGATTCCCTCCATGACGATATGTAAGAGAATGTCTACTATAGCAGTAAGAAACACCATTTGGTTTGAAGCGAACTGCGTTAAGATAATGATTCTGCTAAGATTGTGCATATATTATAAACAATATACTCAATTTGCTTCCGCAATCAGGAAGGTCACGGAATGGATCTTTAAATGTAGATGTAGTCAATTCAACTGCACTTTAAACATAATGTATAATTCTGTTGTGTACTCTTAAATGTACAGAACTGTATACACTAGGTACACTCGTTTTCTTCCTTATCATATTTTTTTACTAATATACATTATAGTATGTTCTTTATTTCTATTTACTACTACTGCATTGCCAGAGCTGTGACACAGGACTTTCACTGTACATGCAATAAATTACATAGGCATTTCTATGCATGTGGCAGTTACAAAATATATTTTTTATTCAAGTCATCATGAACACTTGTGATCATCCGAAACTTGTTAGGGAACAAATATGAATTCCCTAGTGTATCATTTTTAACTGTCTTGCTCACAGACAAAGCTTTTACTTTGGTGGCCCTTATAGACATGAGTCGGATGCCCTAAACTCTAGGCCACCTTGCTGCACCAAAAATGAGACACGACAACATTTCGTAATCATTTCTCCACATGGGCAAGGTCAGATAACTAGGTTAGATCAACCTGATGAACAACCACTCTGTAGGGGTTATTTACATTAAATTGACTAGACTCAAAGAACACCTGCATGTTTCAAAACCATTAGTTGCACAAAACGTTGACGCATAAACTCTTCATATTTTAAAGGTAATTGTGGGATAGAAAGTAAAAAGTGGAGGCATTGATACAATTTTCTAATGTTTTCTTTTTCTTTCGAATTGCAGATGTGGGAAGAGCACCCTGATGTATATGGAGTCAGACGATCAAATCGCAGTAGACAGGAACCTGCTCGTCTCAATATTGGAGCTGGGGTGAGACATGCAACATACTACTCTAAAATATGGATAAATTCAACTGTCATCCATTAAACAAACTTCCAAGTACTTTAAGTAGGTCTGCACACTATGGATGGTATTAAAGTGTAACTCTCGCCAAATGCAACCTAAGGTCTTTTTCTGAGTGTACCCGAGTCAAATGTTTATTTTTAAAACACTAAGAAGGCTCTTAAGTATCACAACATGACATTTGGCTCTTAAGTATCACCAGTGGCTGTACACATGAACACGAGCATTGAGAACATTGTTTGTGTACACAGAGTTTACTAAAAAGAAAGGTTTTGTACAACTCACCTTAGCAGTTAACATGAAACTCTCCTAAAGCGTAGTTCATATAAATGCACAGATAATTTGTTGTTAGTAAAAAACAATATTGACCTTGTAGTTGAAAAAGAAGGGTAATATAAAATAATACTAAATTTAAAAAGGAGAAAAGTAATGTGAAGTCTTGCGTGGGTAGTTGTTGCCGGTATTACAAAGTTTCACGCAAGTTTACATCAGCTAAAATTAGATTATTTAGACTGATATATTGAATGAAACCCCTTGTTACTATTTGAATAGATATTGCCATGAGTTAAGTCCCTAAGTTATCATGCTTTTCATTGGATTTACAACTTCATGACATTTCCTCCTATGGAGTCCGTTCATTCGCATTTGAAGAAGTTGCCGAAGCTATTTGAGCTCAGTCCAATCACAGATTTTACAAGTGTAGTCGAAGACAAACTGCTGCAACCTTTTTCTTGGTATTTGCTTGGGGAAATTCCTAGCCAATTTCCATCATACATTTCATACAATTATACACCACATTTCTTAATAACTTTTTTAATATTGTTAGCGTAACAGGGGAAAGCTGTTTGATTACTTGGTGTTCCTTAAAAACATGGAGTTGGACAGTGCAATGCCTCAGCTTTACAAACTGTTCTCATTAGTGTTAACAATTGGAGCTACATCTGCAGGTGTAGAAAGTAGCTTCTCCTGTTTAAAGTGGCTCAAGTCCAACACCTGTAACACAATGGGCCAAGGCCATTGAGGGGACACTGGTGAAATCACTGGAAAAGACGCCTAGTTGGAACGACAGGGTCACAGAGCATTTTCTCGAAAAGGAAAATCTACGTATAAATAAATGGACCATTTTCATGATTTTCTGATATTCTTTGTTAATAACTGTCAGTGTCACATTTTTAAATTACTTTCACAACCCTCAATGCAACCCAGTATGGGAAAGCAATGCAAATTGTTTTCGCTTATGATATTAATCATGTCAACAAATTTTGCAGGGTAGCAGTGACTCAGAAGGCGAACTTCCTAAGAGAAAAGCATCTCGGCAAAAGAAGAAAGAGTGAGTATTAAAGTTATTTACTTGATCATTCATATCATTACATTTTTTTATGTATTGCTTAGTTAAGCTATTGAACACAATAACTCGATGTCCAATTTAGACCACTTCTCAAAGTATTTGATAATGGGTTTAGTAAAATAAAACTGATGCCGTAGCCTGTCTAGATATTATTCAAACATTCATTTCAGTGGTGTTGGTGTTTATTAATATTACTAGGCAAAAAATATCTTGTCAATTATCCTTGAAATTCTCATGCTTACGTGAGAGTTTTTGCTTGTCTAAAGTGACTGATTATGAGTTCCAGACATTCAGACTGAGGTGGTCTCCAGAATTATATTCTCTGCTTAGATATCTGATCCAATCTGGCTACCCACGGCGCCCTAAGTCCGGTATAAAGCAATAATAGGCCAAGGGGTGAACTTCTGGTATTTCTGTGTTGTAAGAAATACCTGGAAAAGTGATGACTCGGATGATGAGGAACAGGAGGAGGATGCCAGCAGTGCAGACAGTGAGCAGGAAGACAAAAAAGTTAGATCCAGACGACTTCCTGCTAGAAGGTAAGGGCGTAGAGAGGCGTGGCCTATAGACAGCTAATCTTTACACTTTCATTTCCCTTGTTGTTCAGTATGTCATCAAATGAGATCAAAATTTGCCATTGGCCTACTAGTGCTTTTTTGGTTTTGAAAATGCTCTAAAGCTGGACATCTTTATAGCCTTTAGGAACAAATGACAATAAATGTAATTGTAAAATCGTGAAACTCGTTGTTTGTGTCCTGTATGCTGATTACCCTATCAAGCTGTGCTGTATTGGTTGGAACAATACACATATGCCCGTTAACACATACATTATTACAACTTCTTGTTTTTAATTTTAATAGTTTAGCAGATGTTTGGTTCTAGTGCGAGTTTAATGAGAAACTATGCTTTGCACTTTTTACTTTGTTGGATTTGAGATTCTCACCATCTGCCATTGGATTACTGGATGAACACAATATAATCTCTAGGCTCTGCACTGCCACCACTCCATTGTCAAAATTATGAAGTCATGTTTACTATGGCTGGGTGATGTCTAGATTTATCCCTCTCACAATGGTAGGCTACATTTACAAAAATACTTTCTGAAATGGAACCCTATGGCCCAGAAATAAATTGTTTATCATCAAAAGTGGGAAACATTTAAGTTACATAAGGTATGGCAAGTTACATGCTACTTTGTTCACTCTGCATATTCTACAATACATTTTTATTCTTTTGCATTATTTCACTAGAACCTACCACATCCTTTTATGAACATGAAGATTATGGCCAATAGCAAATTGGGAAACACCGGAATAGGCTATTTGTCATTTTAGCCTGCTCACTGCGCTGCAAGATTTGCACCGCCAAATAAGTTCGATTTAGCGAAACATTGTTTTTGACATTGTTGTCATTGCCATTAACGCTGGCTGATGTCCGTTGTCAAGAAACAATGTAATAGTCCAATCGCCAAGCCCTAGTGTTTACATATCCGTAAAGCACATCTTTAGGTTTGGTTCTAAGAGTTTTCATTAAAGTCTCACCTCAGATTAGTTTAATTTATACAATTAAACTCACCTGGCATGATCTTCTATAGTTAATCACGGTTAACCACACATTTAGAATGTGTTCAAATTTGTCCGTCCCTTGAAGTAACTCAGGGTGTAATGCATTGTTCAAGATCTTAGAACCAAAGACACTAAGATCTTTGGTTCTTTCTGGAATTTAACCAGCAACCTTCCATCTACAAATCGTGAGTGTAGATGATGTCATGAAACATTTTTTTGTTACGATAGGACAGGAGGAAGCAGAAGCCATGGCTTGATATTACACAGGCTCATATTACTGTCCGGACTGGGGGAAATGGAACAGTATCACACACTGGGTTTGGTGTGTTGTGCACCGTTCCATTCACTCCGGTCTCGAGCATAACATGAGCCCACCCTCCCCAATTAAGATCCACCGACCGCCGCTGCATTTTATTAATTATGTTTTATCACCAATCCTAGAGATGAACATGATTTTGGACCATTGTTCAAATTCGGCCTAGGCTAGTAGTCTTTTTTAAATCTAGGATTCTTGTCCATTCATCCACTGTATCATCCAGTGAGAGGTGATGCCTGCTGGGTACCAATGCCTAAGTGGTGTTTGATTTTGGCAGTTTAGGTAGAATTTTCGTAAAAAATAACATGTAAATTGTCTCTAACTAGCTTTCCATTTGTTCTGTTGCCTGAATTCTAAAAACACAATGTTAATTCCACATATTTAGGAATAGTCATTGAAGGAGGATGTGTTGCTTTCCAAATCACAGATTTATTTACATACTCAAACGACAGTTGTATGTATGCCCCATAGGCTACGTTGTGTAATTTTCCATACGAATAAAACGATTCCTGACACTGTTTCACAAAATATGCAATTTTTTATGTCAACATAAAACTTGCTTTATGAACACAAAATTAACAGGCAAGACACTTACCTAGGTCATGGCATTAAACTTTAGCAGCAGAATAGTGTATATAAACAGGTAGACAAAGTACAGTTCCTCATAAATCAACTTAAATGTATAGTACACCTATTCGTATGCATTGGGATTAGTGCGTGATATTGAGAAAAGCATTATCTGTTTGGGCAAATATTATTAATATTACAGGACTATTTGAATTATAGAAAAATATTTTGTTGAGTTCTGAGTTAATGTTTCCGTCTGCAATCTCCAATGCAGAAATGATAGGGCCCTGTAATCATCCCTCTATTGCGTTGTTTGAAAATTACTTATACTCTCGTTTAGCAGACAACTTTTTTCTGGGGTGTGGGATGGGCTTACGGGACTAATGTCAACATTAAGTTATGTTGTGGTGATGGTGTATCTTAATATATTTGGCAGGATAATGATAGCTTTAGCCAAGGGAATAGGAGTGAGGTTGATATTGGGGAGGACAATAAACTATATTTGGCAACATGTTGTTATTTACGGGTCGGGACCACATTTGCTTCTTCTAATATTGTGGGGGATATGTCCCCTCTTCCCCTTCCGGCTCCTGCTTTAACCACCACTAATATCATTTACCTCTACTTCTGTTTGTTTACCTGCTTCTAATACTTAGTACAATACTGATTAAAGAAGTGTCAATAATTAGATGAATCAGCAGGAAACTATATTTGTATATATTTCATCCTGTGAGAAATTGATTCAAATAATGGTTTTTAGATACACAAAATTCAAGAGCACAGATCTTGATTAACAAATTAATAATGTATTAAAAAATATATATATTTTTTGCTATGGTTAGCATAATTAACATTATTGTACTGATTTTGATGTATTCGTTATACATTTTATATAATTTGATATCCTTTTATGTATTCAAGTATGTTTAAATACAGCTATACTAGAATATAATACTTAGAATGGTTAATTATTTAACAACATGACAAATGTCTAAAGGTTATTTAAAAATACATTGAACAACTTGCACCATATGTTTTGGACCTCATTGTGAAGCCACATGGGAGCCATTAAACACAAAGAAAGGCTGCAAACACAGCTAAAAGTGACATTTTTAAAGCTGAAAATCTCCTGTGTACTTTGGAACAGGTCTGTAGATTCTGGTAAAGATATTGTATCATTTGAAATGTAATGATGTTTGTAGCTCATTCATATGCTCACTGAGGAACTGTATTTTTGTGTGCAGTACCACAACTACAGAGAAGGTTGAGCATGAAAATACAGTTCCTTTGTGAACATGAAGAAGAATTAGTTATATACAAATTTAGATAATGAATACATCCCAATGACCCTAACTCATCAATCACAAATAGTGGATTAAGCCATTTAGTAATTGTATAAAGCTTTTTGAAATGTGATAGTGTCCTATACCCTTACACTACTGACCAGAATATGTCCAGTTTACTAATTTCACACATTGACAATTATGAATTTAAATCATGTTCAGGCAGTTCTTTCACCCACTATGGAACATATGCGTTCACCAAATTGGTAGGAGTTTCATGATTGTTGTTTCTGCAGATGGATTATTTCTTTCATGAACAAAGTTCTGCAACACTCAATGTCCACCTTTTTTAAAGAAATTCCGCTGTTAGACAACTCTTTATGGGTCCCTGATACAACATCGCAATTGAGTATAGGTCAGACCATGGACTAAGGCCATTTCAAATATTTTTTATTATTTTCTTTCACCATTCAGCCATCGTGTAACATTACGGATTGATATATTTTTTTCATTTCATTTTGAAAGGGAAGATGCACATCTCTTGTATGTACACCATTTTGCAGAGTATTTAAAAGTGGTATATGTGTGTATTTTACTCAATATTTTGCAGACCACAGACCAAATCAAACACAGTCCAAAAACAGCAGTCTTCGAAGAGAAGGAAACAAGAGTCATCTGTTGATGAAGACGACGATGATGAAGACGACGATGAAGATGAGGACGATGATGAAGATACCCCAAAGAGACAAACCCGGCGAAGGGTGGCTGCCAAAGTCAGGTCTGACAATGTTATACTGATTCAATCTGAAATAGAAAGGAATGAGTTGTTGCTGTTTGTCACTTATCACTTCCCGCGATGGAAATGCTTTGTCTTAGTTTGTTCCAGTTACAAAGAGGACCAAAATGACCTTTAGACTGAAGACCTGATTGTGTTGGTTTGTTCCAGTTACAAAGAGGACCAAAATGATTTTGAGACAGACTCTGATGACCTGATTGAGATGGAGGGAGCTGAAGCAGAGCCCGAAGACGACAGTGAGACGATTGAGAAGGTTCTAGACACCAGGATAGGCAAAAAAGGAGGTAAGAAATCACCTCACCTGCAGCGCATTAGAAAGTGTATTCATTTTTTTACACTGAATTTGATCAGATCTTGAAACCAAAACTCCATTCCGGAAAGTTGATTGTGACTAACGAAGAACACAGATTGTGATGCATGATATAGGAAACACTCAAATCACACCATCGGGTCTCGATGACCGAAACATATTAAAGATTAAAAGCTTTACCGGACATTGTGTAATTCATTGAGAACAAAATGACCAGTAATGTCTGGGCATGCTCCTGATGAGATGGCTTATGGTGTCCTGGGGGATCTCCTCCCAGACCTGGATCTGGACATCTGTGAGCTCCTGGGCAGTCTGTAACGCTACTTGCCGGCATCAGATGCACTGATGCATAACGTCCCAGGGGTTCTCAATTGATTTCATGTCTGGGGAACGTGAGGGCCAGCCAATGCCTTTATCATCCAGGAACCGCCTACACACTCTGGCCACATGAGGCCGGGCATTGTCCTGCAACAAGAGGGAACCCAGGGCCCACTACACCAGTGTAAGATCTGACAATGGATCTGAGGATTTCATCCCGGCACCTAACAACTGTCACAATACCGAGGGTCTGCTAACCTCCAAGGACATGCCTCCCCAGACCATCATTGACCTAGAGCCAAACCGGTCACGCTGGATGATGTTGCAGGCAGCATAGCGTTCACCAGGTTGTCTCCACTCTTTCACGTCTGTCACTTGTGCTCAGTGTGAGCCTGTTCTCATCTGTGAAGAGAATGGGAGCCACTGGCAGACCTGCCAATTCGGGTGTTCTGTGGTGAATGAGAATCGAGCTGCACGGTGCTGGGCTGTGAGCACAGGTCCCACTAAAGGATTTTGGGCCCTTGGGTCACCCTCACAGAGTATGTTTCTGACAGTTCAAAAACATGCACGTCAGTAGCGTACTGGAGGTAGTTTTGTAAGGCTCAGGCAGTGCTCCTCCTGTTCCTCCTCACACAAAGGAGCAGATACTGGTACTGCTGCTGGGATGATGCCCTTCTATGGCCCTGCCCATGTGTCCTTGTGTAACAGCCCATCTCCTGGTCTCTCGTCAAGTCTCTGGTCTTGAGACTTTTTTTTTTAGACCTGAACAGGCTGCAGGTACTGCCTCATACTACCCGTAGTGACAAGGACATGAAAGGAATGCAGCTCCAATGTTACAAGCCTATCGGAAGTAAAGCAGGGCAGGTCCTGGCAACACAGTGTGATTGAGATCCATACGTCAATTTAGCGTTGTCGTGAAAGCATGTAGCGCAAATTCATGAAGCCTGGGGATTAGAGATGGGCCGATACTGATACCATTACCGATACTGGGCATAAGTACTCGTACTTGGACTTGTGAAAAAGGCCCGATACTCCAAGCCGATACTTCCTCCACATTTAAGAGCGTTATGCTGCGCAACGCTTTACAGATTAGCCATGGACAAAGTTGTTTTCTTAAAGTGCCAGAGATGGAATAGTAGTTTACTGTACAACCCATTATAGATCGTAAACAGTAATCATTGCTCAAACATGTAATGATTGGAACAACAATACCAATGAACTTGTAAATCTGATTCACGTAAATGTTTCAATGGAAATGTATTCCAGCACTAGGCATATATTTCTGATTGATGATAACGAAGCTCTACTTTCTCTTTTTACTTAATAATAAACCTTCGGGAATGAAAGACAAAGGTTGGTTTGCAAAACTTCAGGGTGAAGAAATTAGTTGAAGTTCTGACGTAGGCTACTAACATTAAGAAATATAACTTAAAGGAAATACGATGTAGGCTGTAGTCTATATTTTGTTCAATAGATTATAGTACAGCGATAATTGTGTACCGATTATAATAAAATAATCAAATACCTTAACAAAATATTTATATGATTACGTGAAAGTCACTTCAAACAGACATTCTCATCTTACACAAAACGTCTGCAATGCTTAGTCCACGCAAATACAAATGTGGCTATTGCATTCGCTCTTAAAAACGTGTTTCTCACATTTTAGCTAATTAGGGAAGGAGACCGAAACTATTGTAATTACTATTACACATATTACACATTCTTGACCTGCAATGTAAATTATGTTCTTCTGGATATGTAGAAACATTTACTTTTCTGTATTTGAATTGGCTGAACAACATCTAAAAAATAGTGGTTAGAAGTGGATAGAAGAAGTAGGTAGCGATGGCGAACCTTTTTTGCAGTTGGTGCCATAGATATCCATAATAAAGGCTACATGACTTAGGGCGGAGTCTCTAACGTCATCACCGGTGGCCATCTTGTCACAGGCAAGCTTTCTGGTGTGCTCTATGGTACCTGATGTACGGTGAGTGATCACAAATACTCTTATCTCGCTAAAATCTTGACAGATTTACAAACGGTTTGGTCTCTTACAAATGTTATTAACGAGGCTATAATTCTGGATGCTTTATAAATAATATGCAATTTTTTCAAAAAGTATGCAGTGTCATAACTACATCTCTGACATTTTCAACAAACCAAACCTTTTGAGAATCGGTAGAAAATTTAGCAAGTTATGGTTATTTGAAAATACATGCACCATTAACACACAATGTTATGAGTAAGCGAGCTGCCTGTGGCAAGATGGCCTTCAGGTGCAGATGTCAACCTCCATTGGCCAGCAGCGAGGACAAGAAATCTAGCCTTTATTATGGATATCTATGGTTGGTGCCAGAAACTGAGAGAGGCTGGTGCTTGTTTCTGCACGTTTCGCTCAAGGAAGCTACAATAGCCTATATAGCCTATAAGATAAGTGAATCTGTCCATCTCAGTCTCAGTTTACCAGTTTTTTTAAGCACTAAGCTCCTGTTACTTTATTTTTGTTATCGTCAATATTTGTTTATTTATTTTACATTATTTCAGCATTTCAGTACACAATTTTAACATAGAGCCGTAATACTTGAAAATAAATGGTGCCATTGAAGATTAGTCCATCTGTGCAGTTTCTCTCCACCCCCCCCCACCCACCAAAAAAGTTCAGGCTCAGGATGTTTTTCCACTTTAACCCCTGACACTAGCAAAATGCAAAACTGTTAGTTTTGAATTGAGTCAATCTTTGAATCGAGTCAATTGTAGAATAGAACAAGACAAATAATCTAGATGCAGTTTAAAAAATGTTGCACTGACATCACTGTACAAATTTAATAACAGAAAACTGAGTTAGGAATTACCAAACGCACTGAGAAGGTGTTTTAGTGACTGTTGTCAGAAACATGACCGGCACAAGGATTTTGAGCTGTTTAGAGGTCTGGAGTGTTCCTTTATTAATGCATTTGGGAGAGACAACAATGCTCGATTGAATGTTGCATAATCTCTTGTAAGTAAGACTAATTCCTTCTGCAAATTTGTGGACTGATTTTACAAAACTAGAGCTCTCAAATGTTGGGGTTAGCCTATTTAGCCAGTTGCACTGTGGAAAATTGAACTTTAGATGTGCAGCATTGTTCTTTTGGACAGCAGTGACTTCCTCCTAAAATGAACCCCATTCTTTAGTGTTTTACATTGTTTTACATACATTGCTGGCCCTTCAACTGATATGTTGGCATGTTCCAGAGATTTCTGTAAGTCTTAACTACGCCGAATGCTCAATGAGGTTAAGAAGAATCCTTGAGGGTCCCTCTAGGATTCTTCTTAACCTCATTGAGCATTCGGCGTAGTGCTCTTGCATTACAAGCACACCTAGGGAGAACAGCAACCGTGCAGAATTTTCTCCATTGATGTAGAATTTGTCTTAGCGCAGACCGATGAACATCAAGGCTTTTAGATGTCATTTTGTGCAAGTCAACTATTATTTATCTTAGTTCTTCTGAGATCTCTTTGAATATCCAGGTAATTCCAAGTGGTTGGCATCGTTTTTCTTGCCGTTGTATATGTATTTAAATCTTTATCATAATTTCCTACGTTTTTTTGTGAGGATATTTTCTACCAGGTATTTAAAAAGAAAGAGAAACGAGCTGAATTCACCCTTCAACTTTTAGAAAAATCTGTTTACTGGACTATTTCCCCAGGATTGAAATTGGTGAACAATAATAATAATATTCAAAATTGTAATGCCTGAATTCTGTGTTTTTCCTCCTTAGCCACTGGACCTTCAACGACCCAGTATGCTGTGGAGGAAGATGGGGACCCAGGAGCAGACTTTGACCCTGCGAAGGATGAGGGAGAGACCCAATATCTGATCAAGTGGAAAGGCTGGTCCTACATCCATAATACCTGGGAGAGTATTGAATCCCTCACTCAGCAGAAGGTCAAGGGACAGAAGAAAATAGAGAAATTCAAGAAGAAGAATGATGAACTCAATGCTTGGTGAGGCCTTGTTTTGAATACATGTACAGGAGCTAAATAAAAAAATACAGTATTTTTTATCATACTGCTGATGGATACTGACACTGATTACCCAACGTAGGTTGAATAAAGCGTCTCCTGAAGATTCAGAATACTACAACTGCCAACAAGAGTTAACCAATGACTTGAATAAGCAGTTCCACATTTTGGAGAGAGTCATTGGTAAGAAACCCAAACTCCATTGAAATATGTTAATTGTATAGCAGCAGTGGTTGTGGTTTAAAAAACGTGTTTGAGAGTGATTACATTTGAGCAAAGTTACATGCAGTGTATTTAGAGAACCGGTGTAACAAACCAGTATGGCTATAAGAGAATGCAATTTCAGTTTTCTAATTTCTTTTCAGCCTCTAAAACGGGGAAGACACAGGGACACTCAGACTTTCCCTGTGAGTCCCTCGTCAGTATACTCAGCACATTTTTATTAGAAACATTTGTGTTTTCTCCTGAAAACGCATCCACTAAAATAGTTTTCACTTCACATTAGCGCACAGCCATAAGAACGCGTCGTCGTCCAATGAGCCAGAGTATCTCTGTAAGTGGCAGGGCCTGCCCTATTCAGAGTGCACCTGGGAAGATGGAGCGCTGCTGAAAAAGAAGTACCAGGATTGTGTAGACAGCTTCATTAACAGAAACTCAAGCAAAACAGTTCCCTCCAAAGAATGCAAAGTAAGTGAAGAAAGTATGCTTTTTTAGATAGATTGCACATTGCATCCTATACAGATTATTTGAAATATATTACCATAGAATATATAGCTATAGAAATAATAGAGCAGGACAGTGATTTTCTAACTCTTAATTTCAGGTGTTGAAACAGAGGCCCAGATTTGTTGCATTAAAGAACCAGCCTTCCTATATTGGGGATGAGAACCTACTGCTGAGAGATTATCAGTTAGATGGTCTGAACTGGCTGGCACATTCCTGGTGCAGGTACACATCCAGAAGGATACAGTATTGGACAAACCTTATGGATTATTATGGCTTTGAACGCGTTTTGACTGATTTTCCAGGTGCAACAGTGTGATCCTTGCTGATGAGATGGGCCTGGGGAAAACCATCCAGACGATCTCCTTCCTGTCTTACCTGTTTCACCAGCACCAGCTGTATGGGCCCTTCCTGATTGTGGTGCCTCTTTCCACCCTCACTTCCTGGCAGAGAGAGTTTGAAACCTGGGCCCCTGATATGAACGTGGTGGTTTACTTAGGAGATGTGATGAGCAGGAAATCGGTACGGACATTTGCTGTTCAAAGAACTCTGTTAGCATTGTAGTGTCAAGGCCAAGCCAAATTGAATGTCCTCATCAGCTATGTGTTTATGTTTAACAGATCCGTGACTATGAGTGGGTATGCCATCAGACAAAGAGAATAAAGTTCAATGCACTGATCACCACATACGAAATTCTACTGAAAGACAAGGTAATGCATTATATTAGTATTACTTTTATGTATTTGAGCATGGATTTTTACTTGCCAAAATAGTACATATTTAGTTGATTATGTCTTGAAAGAAAGTTGTTTTGTTGGCTACAGTAAGCCATTAGCGAATACTTCTAACTGTAGCCAACCATACACAAAGCAACACAAGTAACTTAGCGCCAACCAAACACAAGTAGCTTAGCACTAGCCTAATCGACCAACAAACTTAATTTGCCAGCGTTTAATTAATGGAAATGCCACATGATTATCTTGCCCACCTTGACAATTCAGTAACGTTATAGCTTACTGCAGAACTCAAATCTTGATATCTAGCACCTAATATAATAATATAGTTCTTATTGCGCCATTTGTGATATGTCCATATTTTCATATTTCAGGGCACCTTTAAAGCATAGGCTCTGTAGCATGTAGTTTATTATAATAAAAATATGCATAATGTCAGTTGACCCAAGATTTTTTTTGTTGTGCCTGGGAACAGACATAGTGACTGTGTTTAACACTTACTTTACTCCATGTGTGTGTTCAATCCATAGGCAGTATTAGGGAACATAAACTGGGCTTTCCTGGGGGTGGACGAAGCTCACAGGCTGAAGAATGATGACTCCTTGTTGTACAAAACCCTGATCGAGTTCCGGTCCAACCATAGACTTCTAATTACAGGGACTCCTCTCCAGAACTCTCTCAAAGAGCTTTGGTCCCTTTTGCATTTCCTTATGCCTGACAAGTAGGTACTTCTCCTTTGTTAAATACATAATGTAGCAGTGGCCTTGGAGTGGCCTTTGAGTTGGCTGTATCTCGGGTTTGAGTCCACTTACGGGTGTCCCAGAAGGTGTTGGAATTGGCTTGCCGAAGTTTCTAGGTTTAATAATGGAAAGTGGTTGCCATGCTATTTTCTTGTGACTTCTTGCGGCAGCTTGGACACCTGTTCACTCAACCTAGGTAGAAGGCAGGGTAGTGTATTCTTTCCATCGTGTAGCAATTGCAGAGCAAGCAGCATAATAAAGAACAGACATGCATCATATGTGAGTTGCAAGACACATCTCGACATTCACTATGGGTCAAAGGATTTAGAACACCCAGGGATTTTCATGTGTTTGATAGAAATCTACCATGGTGGCATTTATTAAAATATATCCAAGACATTACCAATGTTGCAAATGTGTATAGATTTTAAATGAATTATTCACATACAACAGCCAAGCCAAATTTTCACCGACCATTAATTCAGTGTCCTAATGATGAAACCTTTAGGTCGTCCATAATAGTCGTGTTTGGATTATAATTTCAATGTAATTCCACCTTGGTGAGTGAAAGTATAAATTCTATCAAAACATGTAAATTCCTGGGTGTACTAAAATTTGGAACAGTACTGTTTTCAGTGAGTTGTTGCGATGAATGGGGTGGCAGCTTCATCCCAAATTAGATTGAAAATCTGGAAGAAACCGTAAATAATGTAAATAAATTTTGGCAAACTCAGAATTCGAGAAGAACGACATATGCATTTGTAATAATTTAAAGTGATTTTTATGCAGTGCAATTGTACTTTCCCCTTTAAAGGTTTGAACATTGGGAAGATTTTGAAAGTGATCATGGAAAAGGGACTGACAATGGCTACCAAAGCCTCCACAAAGTCCTTGAACCCTTTCTTCTGAGGCGTGTAAAGAAGGATGTGGAGAAATCGTTGCCTGCCAAAGTGGAACAGATTCTCCGTGTTGACATGTCCGCTGTACAGAAGCAATACTACAAGTATGTTCCCTCGTGGGGCTTTTCTCTGAACAAATGATATGAATAGTATCTAGGCCTAAACAGTGTACACTGTGTCCTTGCCACTTAATGAATGGTTTGTTGGATGCTTGTTTCAGGTGGATTCTGACCAGGAACTACAGAGCCCTGCAAAAAGGCAACCGAGGAAGCTCTTCTGGTTTTCTCAACATCGTCATGGAGTTAAAGAAGTGCACTAACCACGGATTTCTCATCAAGCAACTGGAGGAGGAGTGTGAAACTCAGCAAGAACACCTGCAGGTAGGACAAGCAATTATCATGCTAAAATGTGTGTCCTGGTCATGTACGTTGCATTTTTGTCTCCTGTTAGCTAATTGTTATTCAATGGACAATTCATCTAAAGTTTTTTTTCTTTTGTACATTTAGAAAACTCCACTTTGGTTAATATTTTAGCATGCCACCAACACTAATGGTTTGTTATGGTGGAGATGAGATTTGAGCTCTGACATTGTGTTTGTATCAGGCATTGGTGAGGGGCAGTGGGAAGCTGGTCCTACTGGACAAACTGCTGACCAGACTTCGGGAGAGGGGCAACCGTGTCCTGATATTTTCCCAGATGGTGCGGATGTTGGACATTCTGGCTGAATATCTGGCGTTGAAGCGCTACCCATTCCAGGTATGATCTTTGTAGAAAGTATAAATATTAGCTCAAATCTTTATCTAAACCCCAATTTATGATAGTCATTCCAAATAAAGGACACAAACAGCATATCATATATTTTACATGTTTGTGTAACAAAACAAAAAAAACTCAGATTTCATACGTGCAAAAATATGTCAACCCCAGGTCTTGAAATTGCTTCCACCATGCATGTTGGGATGAGGTTCTTTTGGTGGTAGGATTTTATCCAAAAATCTCAAAAAAGGCTTCTAGTTAAGGTCTCTGGCAGTTTGGTTATTCATTGACAGCAGATATGTCTTCCTAGCAACACTCCAATGAATATTATTTTAATTCAGTGTTCTCCTTATTGTTGAAGCATGCACAAGGGTGATGCATCAAGGGAGGTCTGCAAATCTCCAGATGATATGTTTGGGTTGGCATTTATCTAATTAACTTTGTTCTCATTGGTTCTTGTGGAAATTTTGGAAGGGTGTCCACTTCTAGCCTGACTTGGCATGGTGCGATTTGGTTAACACTAAACTGACCAAGTTTCTCATGTCTATTTATTAGTCCTTCCCAAACTTTTCTAAAGAACTTTGATTGGTTAATTTAGCACCAAATGATCTACTTAGCTATTGTTTTTGTCTAATTTCTCTCACACTTAAAATTAATTGTTCTTATTGTTTATTCTCATCTAGTTTTGGAGTTGTTATATTCATTTATATCCTTACACTGCTGACTTATTGAGGTTGTTTACAGTAAAAGCGCTATAGAGATTGGATTGCGCTAGATTCAATGCCGGTCCATTTTAGGTTCCTGTGTTGCAATAATACTGAATTATAGTACGTAATTGTTTTTAACCTGAAGTTATTTTTGATAATTCCCAGAGCCAGGATAACCACTGTCTTCACATTAGGGTTTAGCGCTGTTAGATCTCTGTAGGCACATTGCACATTAATGCTATAGCTCTTTAGCAGTAGGCTTTTTGACTGATGAATCGTATGCCGAATTGCATAGCTGTGTTTGCCAAGGGGGATCTTAGGGGTAGTAGTTCAGGCAAGGTCTGAGGTCTGTCTTCTCTTGTTTCTCAGCGCCTGGACGGTTCCATAAAGGGAGAAATAAGAAAGCAAGCACTTGACCACTTCAATGCTGAAGGCTCTGAGGTATGTACTGTATATTTAATCTGGGACATAGGAGGCATTGAAAATTGTGAAAAGTGTTTGTAGCAGGGCCCGAAATTAACACCCACCAAGAGCCAAGTGCTGGTAGATTTTCAGGTTAGCGAGTAAATCTCAGACAGCTATCCGCCACTCTGGCGGGTAAATGTTTGTACCAAAATAGTAATGTAATAAAATATATGGCATGATTGCTCGGTGGAAATTGCCTGTTTGCACGCAGTGTTGTGGAGGAGTCAGACCTTTTTGTGGTAACGAGTAACAGTTTAGATTTTCAATTCAAGTATTTAGTTATTACATTTAAAACGAGGCATTTCAATATTTACAATGTTATTTCCCCTTTTCCGTTTTAATACGAGTATTATACGTTTTCTATTTTTAATCCGTGTATCATTTGTTTGCGCTACGCTGATCTAAATGTAAAGGAAAAAGGACTCGCGCATGAACCGGCTTAGCAGATTGGGGCTTAGCAAAATGGAAACATACATTTTAACAGCTAAAAATGTTTGCATTATTACAAACCTAGCGAAAATCAGCGGGAAAACAGCTGTTTCCTACAAGCTTTGCAAAGGCCTGTCCACAACATGTTCAGTGGTCAAAAAAATATTGAAAGTTTGTCTTGATCGTCTCACCACGAAGCGGGATTTTTCTTTTTATTATGCAGTTTACAATGAGTTTGTACAACACAATGTCAGTTTAAACATTAAGGACAGTTGTTAATTTGATTTAATTTAATTCAAGATCATAGGTTGGCTGCAATGCTCAATGTTAGTTGGCTGTTTTAAATTTAATGCTTTACCTTTGTCCAGGACTTCTGTTTCCTGCTATCGACTCGAGCTGGAGGACTGGGGATCAACCTGGCCTCTGCAGACACTGTGGTCATCTTCGACTCTGACTGGAACCCTCAGAATGATCTGCAAGCACAAGCCAGGGCTCACAGGATTGGCCAAAAGAAACAGGTAACCAAAGCTATTCCTGTAGAACCCAATTCCGACCTTTACAATATAACTTTTCCTTATTTTCACTTCCTTTACTGAACGTTGATAGTTGTGGCTATTATTTAATAATACAAAATGGAAAGCTGCCCCTAGATCTGGCTTAACTATGCTGAATGCTGTGAATTGTGAAGACACATTGTGTCCGAAGAAATGGCACCTCGTATAGCAACACTAATATCCCTGTGTATATACATTACTACTAACCTTTTAATCCATTGCATTTGTAAAAACAATGGTTATTCTGCAGCTAGAAGGATCTTGGTTGAAATATTGGTTCAGGAGTCAGGCAGCAGGTTGATCATAGGATGTTTATATAGCCTTAGGGTTGTTGACACCTTTAAGAAGACCCTTATCTCCTCAGACCTGTGACTGTCTCACATGAGCAGATCAGCAGGTCACCTTAACCATTAAGTAGTACATTCTAGAATCTTATCTTACCAAATGGCCTTGGCTAGCTGTTGTGCCCAATTAACTCAGTAACCCTTATCTGTGTCTTATCTCTTGTCCTGTTAGTCCTTAGTCTCTTTAGTCTGAATGGCATCAAGCATGTATTAGAACTGTGATGGTAATTATCATAGAGGTATAAGTCATACGCTTACTCTGAAGTTTATAAAGAAGAGAACATCCATTGATGAAGAAGAAGAAGAAGAAGAAGTTTTATTTATATAGCGCCTTTCCATAGCTCAAGGCCGCTTTACATTATACACTACAAGACATTCAGACATACATTACAGTCACATGAAAACAGATAATCACATCATACAAAATGCATGTTAAATAGATATGTCTTTAACTCGGTCTTGAATTTAGCCATGGATGAGGCACTACGTA